>NESQ01000292.1:0-124260 GCA_003070745.1 Tuber borchii | reverse complement strand
TCTGCTTTGCTTCTATCTATTAATCATTGTCTTAATCCTGCTTGCGCTGTCATCCGGCTTTCCTATATTTTACCCGGTAGTCTTAGATTTTATTGTTTTTAGCAGTCTTTTTATTTTTAGAATTAGTTGAGTGCAATAGAAAGCTTTTCTGGGACGCTAAACGTCCCTTTTATCCTTTATCCTATCCTAGTATGTATAATTCAATCTTTTGAAATGATAAGTTATGTTCATCCTAGCCCCGCATATGAAAGCCTGTCCGGCAATCCCGAATAGACAGTCTCTATTCGGCTCAGAGCCATCTGTGCACGTAGCCTTTGAGACATTCGGAGGCCAAATGGCTGTAGGATAGTCCGAGCCCATGCCAATGATTCTCACGGACCTTGGGTCATAGCTAGGAGTCCGTGTAGTAACAATAACATAAAGCTTGCTTGTCCGCAATACGACGCTGTTCGTCCCCAATACGACGCCGTGAGTTCGATTCCTGTCGGAGCTTTTATCTCTACATCTAATTCCTTTTTCTCCTCTAGTTCTTTCATATAAACGTGCAATCATGAATGGAAATACGAGCAGAGGTCAGTCACACCTTCTGGAGGCCAATGTGAGCTCTCCCAAGACTTAAATATCCCATTCTTGACCAGAGTAGTAGGACTAGCCCCCGAGCCCAGGCATCATCGTCGAGACCTCCGGTAGCCTTCGCGGATATTTCAACGCCAGCACCGGAAACACAACGACGAGTTCATTTTGAGGAAGAGCAACCTACAGATGTTGACGATGATGATGACATTCCTCCTAGACGTCGCCGATGGGACGAACGACGTCCTACTGAACCACTCCCGCAGCCACTTCCACGGAGAGTCAGGAGCCGGTTAAGATATGTAAGTAAATCTCATAATTTTTTCAATTGACATGCTTATAAGAAAAAGTACGGAGGATACCCCAACGCCGGTTCTAAATGGCCCTTCACAGGGGGTTCTAAATGGCCCTTCGCAGGGGCTTGCATCACAAGAGCAGGCAGCACAATTACATTCCGGCCATCTCAGAGACGATTCATCACAATTCTCACCCTATATTCCTGTTATGCCTGAAGAGGAAGAAATTATGCCGTCCCATTCACGACGTAGTATAGCTGATCCAGACTTTCCAGAGTCTAATATCGGGACCCCTATCACACTATCGGCAAAAAGCAATACATGGCAGGGTGAGGCGAGGATAATCTTTGAGAACGCTGCAAATATGGTCCGGTATCATATGTGGTTTGTTAATCCCTTTGTAAAGCCTGCCGAAAACGATACGCTTCTGGAAGGTTATTGGGTAAAGGCAGCTAGAAAGTTAGGTTGGGGAAATAGGGTAATGGAAAGGCGGGCAATGACTTTTGTAAGTCCTATAATTGACGAAGAACGTCCTATTGGAGACTGATCACGGCTAATTAGATACATTTAGTTGAAATCGAGGCAGTCTAGCGCCAGGTCACATCTAGTTTCAGAGAGCAAGAACATGATTGAGGACCTGTATGACTTCTCGCAAAAACCACCGGCCGAAATAAAGGCGCGAGTTGCCTATTTGCTCGAAAATGATCGGTTTACATGCCACCCAAGTAAACAACAAGTAAGTAAACTCAGATCGTCCACGGTGAGACGAGATAAGGCTTACCCAGACAGGACTGTGGTTGGCGCTTTTCTGCGCCAGAGATAGCAAAACTCTTGTTTCATAAGTGGTACCGGGGTTCGAGAATGCAAGGGAGGACCGATAAATCATTTCTTAATCGTACTAACGACGTCCTGATATGCCTTACCACGGCATGTCTGTATCATTCTCTGAAGGCTTGGAGTTCCGGATCATTTGTTCAACCTCCAGATTATTCCGCTCTGACAGCACAAAGTTAGTATTGACTCGTTTAAAGGTTCAAATCCGCCGTTGTAAAGCCTATCGTACTCACTAGAAAATTTAGATGTCTATCTTCGACAGCGTGCTACCTGGCAAAGACTGCCACCAGGAGTGCGAGATAAACTTGTTGAAGATACAAAAAAACGTATTAAGAAAATGCTGCGGGAGGCCGGATTGATACCGGATCAGGAGTCTCGTGCCCCACTGGAGGACAGAGAAGCCGCAGGATATTTGGATTTGCAGATTTCAGGCGATGAGGAAAGCGAGGTGGAGGACGATCATTCAGATCCCGAAGCGGGGGAGGCAGTTGAGGCTCCCGAAGAGGAGTTGAATGGGGACGAGTAACATCCTATTAGGGACTAATGTAGATTTAAATAAAATAAACAAATAAAAGAGGTTATTATTATTATTATTATTATTATTTTGAATATGCCACTTAGAGTTAGACTTCAACCCAGTTTGTGAAAAAAGACATCAGGGGAAAGTCGCTTGGGGCCGAGGGAAAGTCCCAAGAAGCCATGAAGAAGGCAGGAAGGCGAGAACAGTGAAGGAATAAGCCAGGGCAAGGCCACGCATCATTAAATAATGGACGGTTCTCGTCGCGAAAGCGACGAATAGCGTCCGCTTAGATATTGTATACACGGAGAAATTATTGGGGCTGGATTAGGTCATGGGGCAATGGCAAGGAGGAAGGGGAGAAATAAGCGAGAATTTGGAAAGCAGAAGAACTACGGGGAACGGTGCATTGCGGACGTTCGGAGTCGCGAAGAGTTTGTCAATAGGAAATTCAGAACAGGATGTTTGGATCAACAAGGGAACAATGTGTGGTGCGAGAGGTAATGCTGGATAAACTATAGGGGAAAGGTCAAAGCTGGAATGGACCAGACAACGGCGTGTTTGGGCTGTCGGGAACCATGATTGAGTCGTGGGGCAGAAATCCATAACGGAACAATTCCTGGCGCGAGAGGTAATGCCGGATAAACTAAGGTAGAAGAGTCAAGCACGAATGAACCGTGCAACGGCTCAAAGAGGACGAAGTGCGTCTAGAAAACGTTGCATGTCAACGAAATTATCGACGCAAAAAAAAATGCCCCGTCACCCCGGATTTATTCCGGAGTTATGGGGCATGGACGAGAGATACAACAACTTGAGTTTTATAATTTGGCCCCCCATACCCCCTATCCCTCATGAGGTATGGGGGTCAAATGTGAACTTTTGCTGATGTGAGGTCGGTCAAAACTCTTGGAAACACGAGATGTTACCAACTAAACAAAAAACTCAGCATCAACTCCTCAAGATAAAGGAAAAGGAGTTGAAGGAAGAGAAGGAATAAACCCACTATCTCCCCCACCTCCGCCACGTAATACTAGTGGAAAACCAAACCCTGGCGACTCCGATGACGATGATGACGATGGAGAAGGTGACTGAGGCAGAAAGGGCAGCAGGTCGGCAGGCGCTCCTCAGAAAACACCCATTCCCAGAGAAGTTTCCCCGCGTACCAGAGCTATGCAAGAATTCTTTCGAAGCATAAGCCAACCACAACGACCACTAAAACGAATCACTAAACGTCCTTATTTTTTTCAGGGAGAAGACAACCAAGATATACGAAACTAGTTAACAGCTTGCGAAGATTATTTTTACCGCAATCCTGCGCAATGAGAAGATCATAGCCATCGTATTGTGTTTGCTCTCGGTAAAATAAAGGGCAACAAAGTCACACCTATTTCGGAGAAATACCGAAAAGTCATGGGTGGTTTAGGTGGTTACGCTCGAGATCCCGCCTATTCCGTGTGGGAGCGATTCACACAGGAAATAAACAAACGATATATCGGAATCGAGGAAGAATGAAGAGCCCTTGAGAAAATGGATAAAGTCACATACAAGGGCAGAATCGATACCTATCTTCTTCTTCTCGAAAACCTGAATATCAAAGCAGACCTTACTGGAATAGCATGGAGGGTAAGAGTGGAGAGTAAGCTTCCCGAAGACATTCTTAGGCGACTGTCACTTTAAGTTTGCTAATGATGAAGAATGGATGGAGATTCTTCGGGATGTTGGAAAACAAGAGGAGGAACTCCTCGAACGGCGGAAAATATCGAAATCGATAATCACTCCTCCAGCAGTGACAACTAAGCAAAAATGAGAAGTCAACAATTATAAAGGTTTTAACTCGAAAAAGGGACTGGATGATTTTACCGACAAAAGTCGAAAGGAATATGGTTACAGATGGAAAGGTGTTTGATCGACACCTATGCAGGTAAAAAAATCATTCAAAAGATGAACATACCGACTGGAAGGAGGCATATAAAGAATTTCCGATGAATTTGTAGCTCAAAGAAAAAAGGAGAACCGTTGCACTCGTTGCCACCTTGACAACCACCGATGGCAGAAGTGCAGAAGACAACCTGTCGTGGCAACAACCTTTTTAAACAATAAGGGACAAGATAAAACAAAACCCCCGTTCTGACGGCGAACAATAATCTTAGCCATGCAGCAACCACCTCCACACCCAAAACCCACCCCTAAAGTCAACCAGATTGATCGAGCCTCTCCTTTGCTTGTTTGGAAATTATCAGATACCGAGATGTCATAAAATGATTTATCAATACCTATTGGTCTCCCTAGGTCCATAAGTCTGAATCAACCTGACTTAGTGGACAGACATCGGAGCCAACCGACTAGTTAAGAATGACAACGCAGCGATGCTTACCTTGATCTTGGAAAGCGAGCAGGTAAACAAATTTTACAGAAAGCAGGAATCAACAAGGATTGATATAATCGAAAAAGACATCCAGCGGTTATCAAGGGAAAAAGCTGGCGAAACCATCAAACTAAAAGATTATTTTTCATTTTTTACCCGAAAAAAGTTACTACCTTTATGCAAAATTACACCCTATTTGCAAAATTACTGCCCACTCGGGGGGAGAGGATGGGGAACTTCCTGAGGCGAGTATCAACCATAGACTCTCACTACTCTCCTTCCTGCCCCTCCCGGGCAGTACGACCTAAAAGAAGGCCACCGGAAAGTGAACGAGACAGAGGGTATTCCGGCCAACTACTTTTCCAGGAAGCTGGGAAAAAAAGGGGAGTAGTAGAAAAAGAGCGGGCTCGCCCCCTTTTATGTTGTGCAAAGGTACCCTAAGGTGTGGGTGGCAACAGTGCAACCCCAGAAGGTAGATCAAAAAAAAAAAAAAAAAAAAAGAAGAGATTTTAGCTAAGTTTCCCGCTCCTTTTAAATTTTCTTTTATGTTTTTGGGAACCCCTTGGTAGGGGGTAAAGACCGCTTGTAGTGGGCTGCCTGGGAATATAAAAGAAATTTTTAATTATTATGTTTAATTTAGTTTGTCTGAGGAGACCTAAGTGGTCGAAACGACGTGAACGTAGTCACAAATACCTTATAACAAATCGACATAGCTTATAAACGAGCCAAGAATTTTCCTACTCCGTCCGGCAAGCGGAAAAATACTATTGCCCAAGAACCCCTGCGTTGTAACTGTCCGGAAGGACATGTACACATCATTATCCTCGGAAATCGCTATTGAATTCCAGTCTTATTAGACTCCGGATCAAATATTTTCCTTATTAACGAAAAAATCGTTCACGACCTTCACATACCTTATGAATCCCGATCTGATGCAGTACAGATCCAGGGCTTTACCGGCGAATCACACTATACTCATCCCCTCTACCTAGAAACAGGAAATAACCATTACCTCTCCCTTGTTTCCTGCGAAATAGCCCCGGCAGGTAAATATGGTATGATTATACCATTCAGATGGTGGCATCAAGAACACCCAATCAGCAATATTGCAGATCAGAACGGTTGGTCGTTTAACGCAGACTGCTGTTGATCATATTTGTTGCCAGAAGACAAAGGAATTTCAGTTGAATGGGATGAAGATATTCTTAACGATCCTAACGCGGTAGTTATAGGAAGAATCGAAAAAGAAGATGACGAGAAAGTTACTATTATTGATCATCTATCAGAATGCTGCCACGATTACCTTGATTTATTCCGCCCCTCAACAGTAGAAAAGCTAGCTCCTCATCGTACCTTTGACTATGCGATTGATCTCAAGCCCGATATGCAACCACTATTGGGTCCTATATACCCCTTGTCCCAGAAACAACTCCAAGCCCTCCGTTCCTATATTGTTAATATGACAAAACAAGGGAAAATTACCCCAAGCCAGTCTCCAGCGGGAGCACTTATTCTCTTCGTACCAAAACCTGATGGTCGACTTCGGCTGGTAGTAGACTACCGAGGACTCAATGGGGTTACCATCTACAATAAATATCCAATTCCTTTAATGTCAGAACTAAGAAATCAGGTTCGAGACTCAAGCATCTTCACGAAGCTTGATCTAAAAGATGGATTTCACCTGATTAGAATCCGTAAAGGTGATGAATGGAAAATGGCTTTTCGAACTCGATATGGTCTTTACCAATATAAGGTCATGCCTTTTGGTCTTGTCAATGCACCAGCAACCTTTCAGACTATGATGAATGAAATCCTCCGTGAATTTCGCGACCAGGGAGTCGTCGTTTATATAGATGATATCCTAATTTATTCGAAATCGCTCACAGAAGATATCTCTCTGGTTCGAAAAGTCTTACAGTGGTTACGAGAATACTAGATGGCAGTATCGTTAGAGAAAAGTACGTTTCATGTTAAATCAGTTGATTTTCTTGGATACGTTGTGACAACAGAAGGAGTTACGATGAATGAGAAGAAGGTAGAGACAATCAAGGCTTGGAGACCTCCGAAGTCAGTCAAGGAGGTCCAGATTTTTATCAGATTAGCAAATTTCTATCGACGGTTTATCAAAAATATCTCGAAGATTTGCACCCCAATCACCAACCTGCTAAAAGGAGAGAAAGAAAGTTTTGTATGGGGAAAAGACCAGTATGAGGCCTTTGAATATCTTAAGTGATACTTCATTACGGCCCCAATCCTATGCCACTTTCACCCAGAATGCGACACGGTAGTTGAGACTGATGCAAGTAATTACGCCCTTGGCTGCATTGTATTACAGTTTCAAGGGAAACGATTACATCCGGTCCCATTCCACTCCCAAAAACTCAACTCAGCAGAAATGAACTATGACATTCACGACAAGGAATTGTTAGCTGTTCTCGTTGCCTTTATAGAATGGAAACATTACCTTCAAGGAACGGAAAAGCTAATTACAGTCAATACCGATCATCACAATCTTCAATACTTTCTGACCACAAAAGTCTGGACGGCACGCCAAACTCATTAGGCGCAGAAATTATACGACTTCAACTTCATTATCGTCTATCGGCCAGGCTCGAAGGGAGGCAAACCTGATGCTTTAAGCAGGCGGCTGGAATACCGCCTTGAAGAGGTAGCTACGCATCGCGAACAGCAAATTCTACAACCTAAACACTTCGGCAAATTTCAAATTGCGATTGTCTGGGGCGAAACCTCTTCACCTTTCTATCAGGAAATTTCTCAGTCAGAACCAGAAAACCAGATAAGAGTTCAAAGACTTTCAGATAATGCAAGAATCTCAACTCGAGGTTCCAAACTTGCGGCAGGACATGACCTCTACAGTATCGAAACCTTAATGATCCCAGCTAAGAACTGACAACTTGTTAAAACCGGATTAGCTATTGCAGTCCCAAGCGGTACTTACAGTCGCATTGCACCAAGAAGTGGCTTGGCAACCAAAGCTATATCGGTAGATGCTGGAGTTATCCACGCAGATTACAGAGGCGAAGTCAAAGTCCTTCTCGTTAATCATGGCTCTTCAGATTTTGAGATTCAGAAAGGAGATCGCATTGCACAACTTGTGGTGGAAAGAATAGATGATCAAGACTGGATGGAGGTGGATGAGATAGATGAAACAGAAAGAGCTGGACAAGGATTTGACAGCTCAGGGCGAGGATTAGAGTTGAAAGAAACTCAACCAATGATATGCTTTCTCCATTCAAGTGGCAGACACGAATTTTATGATATCTCGGATATCAACCACCACCTGATACTTCGAAAAGGACAAGTTCTATTGTCTAACACTATTATCGCAAAGGCAAATCTTAAGAAGTTCGAGACTGATTTTTTAGAAAAGGTTCGACAAGTGGCAAAGGAAGATCAGGATTGGCTGCGGAGAAAGGAAGAAGTGGAAAATAAAATAAGAAAAAGAGAGGAATTACCGAAACAATGGATTCTATCCGATGACCTACTTTACCATAAGAACCGACTATATATTCTAGCAAACGAAGACTTGCAAACACTCATCACCAAAGGATGTCACGACTCGCAAGGAGGAGGACACTTCGGAAAAGATAGGACACTCAAAAGCATTACTCAAGATTTCTACCGGAAAGGACTCACCGACTGGGTTAATGACTACGTACGATCCTGCCCTACTTGCCAACAAGCTAAGTCTCCAAGACATGCACAATTAGGTTTACTTCAACTCTTACAAGTACCCTTTGCAGCTTGGGCTTCGACTTCAGTAGATTTTATTACGCAACTAACAAATTCGGCAGGATATACACAGATTATAGTCGTAGTAGACCGGTTCACGAAAATGGCACATTTTATCAGATTAGAAGAAAAAGTATCTGAACGGGATGAAGCAGAAGCATTCCTTAAAGAAGTATGGAAATACCACGGGCTACCCTCAGAAATCATCTCAGATATGGATGTGAAGTTTGCTGGCGAATTTTGGGAATCTTTGTGCACGAAACTCAACATTAAACGAAAGATGTCGACTGCGTACCACCCTCAGACTGATGGATGAACAGAACGAGTCAACTAATTACTAGAAGGCTACCTCAGAATATTTGTCAATTACGATCAGGATGATTGGTACCACCTTCTACCCATTGCCGAGTTTGCTTATAACAACTCGACCACGACTGCACACAAAATGACCCCCTTCTTCGCAAACTACGGTTATCATCCTCAGACTGAATGGCTAAAAGAACGAGAAGCCCGGAATCCAGGAGCCAATATATATGCTCACTGGATGCAAACGATAAATCAACAAGCAAGAGAATTTCTCGAGAAGACAAAGGAAGCCATGGGACGATATCATGATTGAAAGGCTAAGCAACAACCAGACTTCAAAATCGGAGATCTAGTTATGCTCAAAGCAAAAAATATTCGCACAAAACGCCCTTCAAAAAGGTTAGCCCCCAAACTCTACGGCCCCTTTAAAATCCTTGAACAGCAAGGAAACCTTGCCTATAAAATCGAAATATGGGACCGTTGGAAAATCCATCCAGTATTTCATGTATTGTTACTCGAACCCTACCGAACTTCAATTCGACCAGCTCGAGAACAACCGCTTATGCATCCTGAAGAGATTGATGGAGATCTTGAATGGAAGGTGGAGAAAATTATTAAGAGTGAAATAATCTCTTACAAAAGACGGGTTAGAGGAAGACCTCAAACATTCTATGAAATACGATATTTCGTTAGGTGGAAAGGGTGTTCAGAAGATAAGAACACCTGGAAACCACCGGAGTATTTGGGAAATGCGAAGGAATTGGTAGATATGTTTCATAGAGAAAACCCGGAAATGCCATCATTGGGCTAAGTAGTACTACTCGGAAAGGTTTTCCTGCCGTGGCCAAGCAAACGCGGAAGGTTTTTCACCCTATCTTGTAGAGTACTAAAAGGATTTAATATTTAATGTTTATCGCTACTCATGTATTATATCAAAAGGATTTTGGGGACAAAACCTTTTGAAGAGGGAGCTAGTGTTACGCATAGAAGAATAGCTCGTCATTATTAGTAGAGGCTGTGCCACCGTAATGGAGGAGCGTAGGTCCAACCTCAACTCACCGAGGTGAGAGCAACTAGAAGCATCTATATTGACTACTCGGAATACCGGAACAACTCACGTTCCATGAACCTGATTACTGATTGGAAAGATAAAGTGAGAATACTTTACTCCTTATCCGGTGCATATGCATATTATGCATTATGTGTTATTATCTGGCTATTCAAACTAATCACTCAATAGTTCACGATAACAGACTATTGGTATGTTGGCATTGCGACCGCATATATGAACTTAGTCTATTAGGACAAAGAGATCGAAGACTACCTACTGGTGGAGTGGGGACACCCTCAGATGAAATAGATGTCGGGAGTTCTCTGAGTTCGAGTGGGGCAATTATTCAGGGTCAAAGAGTATTCACACTTCCTTTAACGAAGCTGAAATCTTAGAAAGATACATGATTGTTAGGAAACAGGAAGTAGCAAGAATTTAGTATAAGTAGTAAAGGCTATTCCCCGGAGTTTGAGAAAATCAAGCAACAGAGAAGAGACCTTAACAATATAACAAGTTATTAAAAGTTGAAAATTCTAGAACCTCAATTTTACTACTTTACCTTTATCGAACCATCATTTCCTGGGTCTTCCTGACTTCCCTCGGTTATCTCGAATACGATACGGCCTAGCTTTCTCTATTCCTTTGAGTTAGTTACCCCGTAACACTACCCTACTTAACTTCACTTGTACTAGGCGAATTCCTGACTGGCAACAGTACCTGAAGGGTCTTGTTCATCAGTATCCTGCATGGCTTATTTATTGAAATATGAGAGCTTTGGAGCTAAAACCTCAACTACCTATTTGTGTTGGCTATTGGGATAGTACAACAACTAGCATAGTACCCAATGCCAATATACTTCAAAATAATAGAATTATATCAGATCTTCTTCATCTAACTAATAGTTCTAAAACACCTATTACAACTCAAACTTATCTTATACTACTAAAAGGTTCTCGATCAATTAGTTCAATTCTATGAATAGCTCTCACAATTCACATAAGTCCTATTGGTGAAGATGGTAGAGATGATGAAAACCATTCTCAACTTTCCATGGAGAATGAAATCATTAACTCTTCTCCGCTAAGTTCTACTTCACCTAGAAAGAAACCTTCCTCAGTCTTATCTCTTACAACAAATGGTCCTACTACAACTTCATTGCCCCTTTTCGATACTATTATTCTCAAATCTAAGAATGAAGATGATTCAAGTTCTTCAACTAGCGGATCAACAAATCAAGATGATATACTCTTACTATTATACCTAACTTCCAATAATCTACTTATTTCTCTCATCTTATATACCATATAAGTTTTTTAATTCCCAAACAAATCAACCTGCTACCCCAATAACAAATAGTAATACTCGGTCATTATCAGGTAGAAAGCAAAGTTTAACCTAACTTTCTCCTCAGAAAATTACCTCTAAGTCTACTTGTAAGCTTAAGCGAAAGCCTAGTGATAAAATTGGTGATTCAAAAATGTGAATCTTTTCACTTACTGGTTGGTTACCAAATCTGAATCATACAATTAAGAATTCTATTGATAATTAGTATACAGAGAATATGTTTTTGAAATATGCCAGTATTAAACTTACCTCTCTTTTGAAATCTACTCTTCTTTCATTTCATATTTTCTTAGCATATATCTTATTTAAACCTATTTTCCAAGTTCTCTTTTCTCACTTTCTAATTTTTTATAAATTTTTTATTTTTTTATTTACTGTTTTTTATTTCAGTTCATTTTAGCCTTACTGTTATGACTTATGAATATTGGATTTCTAAAGCTGCTCAGCATACTCACCATATTTATTGGACCTATATATAGCATATGGGCACTCACTTAGCTTATCCCTTTATCGTTTCAGATTAATATGCTTCAGGCATCTACCTACTAGAAGTGAGTTCATTTATACTGCTCGGCAAGCCTCTATTATCACTCAGCATATCTTTGGAGAAGTGCTTAGAACTGGTATGGTATCAGAAGGATATTGGATGGGGATATTGGAAGTATAGAAGCCAAAGTAGATACTAGTATTTTTTTTATTATGCTTCCCTTTCTTTTGTCAGCATGATTGCTCTTGCAAAAAGGCTATCATTGGAACTATGTATAAAAGGCAAACACAGGAAAGGAAAATTACAGAAGTTATGGGTAGTTCTCTATGTCTCTCTTTTGCTTGCATTAAAGTTCAGAAAAAGGGAGAAGCAATATATCATCCAATAGGTACCTAATGATAAATAGATACCCTTGTCTTATCCTTTGTGTGCTGTGTAGGAGAGTATCTGTGAGGTAAGTATTATTAGCAAAGTGAAAAGTTTCTCTCTCTTTTGAGTGTTGTGATCATATTAGTTGTGAGTTTCTTGGTGTAGTTTGGTTTCACCTGCCATCACTTGAGGCTGTTCTATCACCCACTGTTTCACCATACCCAATTTATTTCAAGAAATTGTATACTTTACTTATTATATTTATTTTAAGATTTGCAATTATTTCTGCTCTTTTATTTTACAATCTAACTAAACTAACCTCCTTCTATCTTATCTGTCTAGTGAAAATATGGATCATACTATCTCTTTTTGTAGTAATAGTTATATTAGACTTATATCTCTCATTCTATAACAATTCTTTTAAGATAGTTTAAATATAACTATCTTAACAAACTTCATACTTAGTATAATAGCCAATCTTTTCTGCTCTCTATCAGGAAAAAGTTTTACGTACGTTCAGGAAGGTCCTGAATGCTCCTGGTTCACCAAGGGGGGTTTTGGTCTCCGTGGTCCATATAGTCTACACCGATCCGCTTTGAACCACACTTTTGAAAATTTTACTGAAAATGTGGACTAGGGTAGACCAGGAGGCACCAGGGTGGACCACGGAGACCAAACCTCTCATGGTGGACCAGGAGGGCCGTAGACATTTTCCTGATATCGCTAACGCTCAATTTACTATAGTTTATCATTAGTTACCAGGCCTTGGCTCTTTATTATGTTTTCCTAACCTGCTCGCTTAAGTTTTTTGCACTTGATGTCTACCTAACCCGCCATAGTGAGTGGAGCAGGAGCACCCATACTCGGGGGTGTTTATAAAAATCAGAAAGATCAATAATCTTATCATGCAAGGTTAGCGAGCAGAAAATAGTAAAAGATGGAAACCTTCAATAGGGATCAGCAACTGAAGAATCCGAATTATATCAAAATAGCAATAAAACTACATGGGTTATTGAACTCAACCACAACTAATAACTCTAATAATAAGTAAGCGGCTGATAACTAACTAATCCCTCTATAGATCTCACAAGAAAAGACATGGTATCAGGTGGAAAAAATGTTCAAAACTTGATTTAGCATGATAGAGTTCTCGTATTGAGGTAGCATAAAGGCCCAGACTAGAACGTAAAGTATATAATATAAGTTGACTTAGAGAATTCAACAGCATCTCACTGCTTTGGTACCTCTTCGGTTTTTTTTTCTTTCTGTCTTCTATTGTATCAGCTGCCGTCAAACTTCATAAGATATCACTTGTTAGTATTCGGCCAGTATGGCTCCTACCGATAATATCGGGGCAGAAAACGCTGACAACCATGAAAATAGAGAGCTTGAAGAAGTTCAATCCCAACCCAGGCAATACCAAATTATCCCATATCTGATATGTCAAATGATAAGAGTCTTACGTAAGTTTGGGGGTTGGACTTTTCCACAACTTTAACTTATCTTCGATATCTCACTTGGCTCCCTCTACCAGATAACTTATGGCCTTCAGGTTTATTCACCTAACCAGTACCCTACTCGGGGTTGCTACTCTATACTAACTCCGGACCTCTAAGCCCGTCTTCTTGCTACTTCTACTACAAGTGTAGCAAATCGTTGTCTTCTATACAAACCAGTCACCGAGTTAGCAGGGGTCCACCACGCTAGAAATGCTCTCCGCTGTATTTTTGAGAGTGCTGGGTACCACTGATATGTTGCTCAAATAAAACTCTTTCTCTCCCAAAGAGCTCGCAATCGGCGCTTGGCATGAGGATATGAGTTTCAAGATTGGAGAGAGGAGGATTGGATGGATGTAATGTGGTGTGATGAATATGCATTCTCAGTTGGTGAGGTATGTGGGACAGTATGGGTAACTCGACGCCCTAATAAGGAGTATGCGGAGAATTGTTTAGTTTCTTGATTCGCACGTCTTACAACTATCATGGTGTGGGGTGCAATATACTGCAATCAGAAAGGGCCTCTAGTAGTTTGGGATACTCCAAGCTTGTGAACAATTAGTAGCCAAACATATATCGATCTTATTCTTCGATCCTATCTATATCCTTAGTGGGAGTTTTTGAACCAACAGGGAACTACCAATTCTGGATATATCTATCTACAATATGATAACGCCCAAGCTCACTACTCTTGCACAACTACTCAGGCTATTGAGGAGCTGAGCTTAACCAACTATTTCCTTTCTTGGCCGGCAAGCTCACCAGACAGGAACCCTATTGAGAGTGTTTGGTATTTACTTAAACATCGTATTATGAGATGCTATCCCCATCCTACAACTGTTCCTGACCTTCTGACCACTATACACTAAGAGTGGGAAAATCTTTCCCCTAATAACATTCACAATCTTACCTCCTCAATAACCACTCAAATTTCTGAGCTAATTGAAGCGAATAGTGGGCATACTCGCTTCTAGTCTCCTCCTCTCAGCTCTATATCCTGCTCACAAGTACAAGTATTATTATTATTATTATTATTATTATTTATTTTTTGATTATTATTATGATTACTATTATTATTCTCGTTATTATTATTATTATTACGATTATGATTATTATAATCATGTTATATTTTGCTTTTTTTTCTTATATCTTTAGTAATTTCTTTTGTTCAGATATTGAAAGGTAAGAATATGACCCATGATAATGATTTACAGTCACATTTCTTCTATGGAAGTATGCAGGCAAATTGGATAGTCTATGGGAGGAGGTGTATCCTGGTGGGAAAAGACAGAATGGTTGCAATAATTTCCCTATACTCTATATATTATATTTTTTTGTCAGTTTCATCAGCAAAAATAATACTTGATGCCCAGTGCATCCTGTGCGTCTGGTGCACCTGGCATACATAACGTCAACTGAGAATCAGGACGCAAACTTGTACTCGCTTAACTCAGGGCACACCTGGTGCAACACTATATCTTCCTGAATACATATGGCGCAACCTCGAATCTTCATGAAGATACCTGGAACAATGCCACATCCTTAGGAAAGAGTCAAGTGTGCCCCCTTATCCACTCCTGACCTAGGTCACAGCATATATCAAGTTCATAAAGTCCTTTTAAATATGCTATTTTATCTCTAATTCTACTACTCATTATTTACATAAGAACTACTCCGTGTAAAAACTCAACATCATGCCTCCCCCCCTCTTCATATGTCTCATAGCACGATAGAAAATAATCGTATAGAGATGCCCTTTTGGCGGTGGGTAAATGGGATGGTGTAGAACACCGTCGTAAAAGGGCTTCGTGATCATATGCCTAACGCCCCCGGAATCTGCCTTGAAAGTTATGGCTCAAAAAAACCCTCTCTGAGGACTTCCCCTTCAGAGGACTCAGTAGCACCATGGGAAATAGTCAGATGAAGACTCTCTTTTGGTGATGGACAGACGGGAGGGTGTAGAATGCCGTTGTAAAAGGGCTTTGCAATCACATACCTAACGCCCCAGGCATCTGGCTTTAAAATCAGCGCATTCCAAACACCCTGGACTAAAAAACCCCGCCATGATGACTCTCCCTTCTGAGAATTCTGCAGCGCCATGGAAAATAGTCGTATGAAGGCGCCCTTTTGGTGGTGGACAGATGGGAGGGTGTAGAAATCTGGATTTAAAGTCAGTACTCAAAAAATCCACCATGAGGACTCTCCCTTCAGAGAACTCAGTAGGGCTATGGAAATTGGTCATTTGGTAAAGACTTTAGAGTAGGCTGGGATTAAGACTAGTGAGAGGGTAGTGAGAGTGCAGAGTCGCATCACGTCAAAGGCTAAGTGCCGAGAAACTACAAAACCAGAGAGTGTCCTAGCTATCACTTACTTTCACACTGGAGTGAACTGGCATTTTCGCTCTCTGAAAGATGAGCTTCTGAAAATAGAATACACTGCCTGTCCTAGTATTCTAGTGTCTTTAGCGAAAAATTAAGATTAAGAGTATGGTGGCTTTCTCATTTAGCACCTATACTAACCTATCTGTCTTTTCCAAGAGTAGTCCCTATCATTGCATGAGAGAAGGCTGAAATACCAGTGTTACAGGGTAACTAACTTAAAGGAATAGAGGTAGCTATGCCGTATAGTATTCGAGATAACGGAGGCAAGTCAGGAAGGCTCGAGTAATGATGGTTCAATAAAGATAAAGTAATAAAATAGAAGTTCTCGAATTTTAAACTTAATAACTTGTTATATTGTTAAGGTCTCTTCTCTGTTGCATGATTTTCTCAAACTCTGGGGAATAGTTCTTACTACTTATACTAAATTCTTGCTACTTCCTGTTTCCTAACAAATATATATCTTTCTAAGATTTCAGCTTTGTCAAAGGAAGTACGAACACTGTTTGACCCTGAATAACTACCCCACCCGAACTCAGAGAGCTCCCGACATATATTTCATCTGAGGGTGTCCCCACTCCACTAGTAGATAGTCTTTGATCTCTTCATCCTAATAGACTAAGTTCATATATGTGGTCGTAATGCCAACATACTAATAGTCTTTTATGGTGAACTATTGAGTGATCAGTTCGAATAGCCTGATAATAACACATAATACACAATATGCATATGCACCAGACAAGAAATAAAGTATTCTCACTTTATCCTTCTAATCAGTATTCAGCTTCATGGAATGTAAGCTCTTTCGATATCCTGAGTAGCTAACATAAATGCCTCGAGTTGCTCCTACCACAGTGAGTTGAGGTTGGACATACTGTCCTCCATTACAGTGCCGCAGCCTCTACTAATAACACTAGTCAGCTATTCTCGTGTACCTAACAACTGGTCAGAAGGTGGGTATTGACTAAGGGGTACTCAGGAAGGAGAGTAGTTGAGTGGTCTATCCAGATGTGTGATGCTATTGTGAGGTAGGTCTGGAAGGTTGGGGGGTAATTTAGTGTGACAACGCACCTTAGGAGAGACAGAGCGGTTCAACTCCTATCATAGTGCACCAGGCGTTGAGAGTGCAAAAGTTAGGTCTCTTGCATCAGGGCGCAATACTAGCGCGCCTGACGCATGTTATATTTTTGCTGATGTTAGTGAGAAGAATAACTGAATGAAGTTTCTTATTATTTCTCATACCAACAATATTGAGGAATGGGTTCTAGTGTTACACACATGAGAATAGCTCGCCAGTATTATTAGTAGAGGCTCTGCTACCGTAATGGAGGAGCGTATGTCCAACCGTATCTCACCTAGGTAGGAGCAACTAGAGGAATCTATGTTGACTACTCAGGACACTGGAAGAGCTCACATTCCATAAAGCTGATTACTGATTGGAAAGATAAAGTGAGAATACTTTATTCCTTATCCAGTACATATGCATATATTGCATTATGTGTTATTATCTGGCTATTCGAACTGATCACGCAATAGTTCACCATAAAAGACTACTAGTATATTGGTATTACGACCGCATATATGAACTTAGACTATTAGGATGAAGAGATCAAAGACTATCTAGTGGTGGAGTGGGGACACCCTTAGATGAAATATATGTCAGGAGTTCTCTGAGTTCGAGTGGGGCAATTATTCAGGGTCAAACAGTGTTCGCACTTCCTTTGACGAAACTGAAATCTTAGAAAGATACATGATTGTTAGGAAACAGGAAGTAGCGAGAATTTAGTATAAGTAGTAAGGGCTACTCCTCGGAGTTTGAGAAAATCAAGCAACGAAGAAGAGACCTTAACAATATAACAAGTTATTAAGTTTAAAAATTCGAGAACTTCTACTTTATTACTTTATCTTTATCGAACCATCATTACCTTAGCCTTCCTGACTTTCCTCCATTATCTTGAATACGATACGGCCTAGCTTTCTCTATTCCTTTGAGTTGGTTACCCTATAACACCTAGGGACCGAAGAATTTAGACAATAGTATACTAGTAGTGAGAGATATAAAGGTGAAAACCCTTTTTTATTTCGTTATGGACACTCTGGAGTCAGAAAGACATCTATCAGGCAATAAGAATAGATCACTAAAAAGAGGAGATAGCAAAATGGTGCTATTAGGCTGGAGTGGTAGTTCACTCGTAGCAGATATTCTGCAGTCAAGGTAGCTTTCTCTCCAATCTGAATAGTAAGGAAAGGGCAATTTGTATAGTATGGGGGAACAGAATGGATCTATTCAGTTCTGCTCTAAACTACTTGGTACACCACATCTGATTTATGATATCTTGTTTTATAATGAATCTTTCCAGACAATCTTATCTCCCAATCCCTCAAATCCCTGTTTTGCCACCTCTAGTTTTCGATTTTTATGGATACCTCCGAGTATCACCCCTGCTTGCAACGCTACCTACTATCCCTGTCGATAGTACTCGCCCATGGCAGACCAGGACGGAAAAAAAAGATCAGCAATATCATGTAGGGCAGTAAAGAGACAGTTGGCTTATGTGGAATCATTCTGGACTTGGCAGACACCTGAAATCTGGACTGAAGGAGTTGGTATCTTCCACTATCAATGTGCAGTTCAATCTCTTCATTTCTATAAGCCCCCTAAAAGAACCATTCAAGAAGCCTTAATCCCTTCTCTTTTGGTCTCATCTTAGCCTTATACAACCTTAATAAAAATCCATAGATTTAAAATAACAGCCAAACACTGAGTGCAGCTACTGGAGGTTAATGGTGTCATGTACAAGGTACAGGCATAAAAAAGTGGTATGGCGCAGGGGTGGGGTAGGTTGATTCTGGAAAAAATTGAGGTACACTGCAACCAAGCCCCACTCACTCTCTCACCAAAAATATGTTGCAATCTAGCAGTAATGTACCTCTTAAACCATCACCCTTTACCAGATTGTCTTCAATTTTCAAATGCTAAGTTTTTTCACCATCACAAATAGATGAGAAAAAAAAATACAGAATAATATAGCTGATAGGAAAAATCTCAACCTGTAGATACCAGAAAGCACTGATTTTGAAAATAAGCCATCATACCTTCAGGTCTAGTTGAAATGAGGACACCATTAAATAGAATAACAGTTTAAAGATTTGGGCAACATCCCTAACAAGCACTTGTAATATTTGATTTGATGGCAAATGTGCTGGAAGAGAGGTTATCTACACCACCCACTAAGATTTTCCTTTATCAGTTGCATAGCATGGGAGGAATCATTTATTCTCTGAATGTTTTTTTCTCAAGTGTACCACTGCCACTGAAACATTAGTTAAGCAGCGTACCACTATTTTAACCCTGTACCTTGTAATACCCCGATTTTTCCATTACCCCTTATCGATCTTCACTCCAAATCCTTGTCTTGCCACTCAAAGTTTTCCGTCCTTTTCTACCATGGGCGAGTACTCGTACACAAACAATGGCTGAACGGCAGGAGGCACGAAACGGTGGGGAGGCAGCTATGAAACGAAACGCCAAGATTAAAGCAGCCCACAAAGGCTTCGATCGCGAACGCACAGCTTAGTTAGGAACTTCTCTTTCATTCAACTGCTCACTCTCTCGCGCTCGCGCTCACGACGCTGAACTAATTAAGCTAACTAGCTGTAGAGGTGTATAAATTACCGATAATCTTCCTATCCTTCTATCCATCGCGGCACAGGCCCATTCTCTCCCACGCATACTCTCATACTAACAAAGGAAAGACAAACATCACAAGGAACTTCCGCTCTCCGTAGCCTCCCGGCATCCGGTTCTTTCCCATATCAACTCTTTTCGAGTCACATGCCTTCCGGCACTGCATCGATCCCCAGCGTATATGCGAATCATTTGTCCGGACGACAAGCAGACCATCGCACGAGCATGCCGCATAGCGTCAAAGAATTTCAACACACTCCGCGATATTGCTTCCGGGCTTCCACTTTCCTTCCGGCGGATGTATTGATCTAGAGCGCATCTCCGAAGCCCCCGCCCGACCAAAAAAGAGATCAGCTACGCGCGCAAAGGGCAGACTAGAGCCTACCGAACTACATCAAAACCTTCCAACACTCTATGAAAGGTTCACTAGCCGTGTTGTCCCTCGGAGCCAGAGATTCGTCACAAGGAGATTCATTGTAGCCAGATGCAAATAAATTCTTTTCCTTCACCCAGGCATTAACTTACTTCTTAGCCCGCTCGTTTGTTCTCTTGCTCATTTCTTGTATAGCTTGCTCATTCCCTGGCTCGTTTGTCTATTCCTCGGCTTGGTTACTCGTTCATTGGCTCATTTATTCCCGTGTTCACACAGTAGCTTGCTTACTTATTAGCCAGATTGTTTGCTCCTTCACCTAGTCGTTTGCCTATTCTTACCGTCACTCCTTTGCTCGTTCGTTCGCTCGTTCGTTCGCTCGCTAAAGTTCCTCCTTGAGTCGTTCATCCGTTAGGTGAACAGTTACGAGCGGAACAGACAACGAGAACCCTACTACCCCACCACACTACCCTACGGGGATTTGCCCTGTTGCGCAATCGCGATTTCGTTGTGCTTGGATCAACCTTCTGCTGAGTGGCCGAATATACTCGTGCGGGCGAATTGAAGCCAGACACTTAAGGGGGCAATGCCCATACAAAGTGACCAACTTCAATTCGGCCGGTATAGTCTCGAGCCACAAGGCAGCATCGATAGTTAGGAGACTGGGAATCTAAAACAAGTGTTCTACAAAGAACATCTATATTAAAGTTTTTAGGCTTTTGCAACATTTCTATCTTGTATTAGGGTTACGCATAATGATATTTTTGTATGATGCTGTATAATACAAATATTCCCAACCCAGTAAGCCCGGGCCAGCCCACAATCCCGGCCATTTACGGAATCCAGCTTAACTTGCCCACGCCAGAATAGCACCGCCTTCCACCTTGTTGACACTAGCAAACTATTCGCCAGTATCCAATTTTCCAAAGCAGCCAAACGAATACATTAAAATAGCAGCTGGCAAGAGAGAGAACAAAGCCCCAGAGCCCAGGAAGCCTGACAACAGAATACAACCCTAGCGATCCTTCCCTTCCTGCCCACTCAATGCATAGTCCTATAGCTGGAGGCGTTGGTGAAGATGTCGTCTCACTCGTCGCTTGAGATCGTTGCCGCCATAAATCCCAGGATGACAATGGGGGCACTCGAATATAGGCAAGGGAGGTGGGTAGGACAACAATGAACGTGAGCTGTAGCAAGCTTGGAGGTCTCATGATTGGGGAACTGAATGGTGGTTAGCGTTGCTGGCACTTGAAGTTCCTTGTGCCAGAGTGGTGAGATTAGCTGATGGCACAACATGGCACAATTCAATTGTAGTGAGCTTATTTTTGTCAGTAAGGAAGGAAGGAAGCAAATATTCGCGTTGTTCAGCCCAGTGAGAACTTACAAGGATGGGAAATGGGGAATTTTCAATTTTAATTGGGCTTGTAATTTAGATAGTTTCTCTCTTTTTTATTCTTATCATACAATGTCATTTTATTTCTACATGACATTGCATTATATTGCCTGGGCACTACTGGAGTACAGTATATAGTGCCGTGCCGGGCACAAATTCTGGCAGCTTAGTGCCAACAACGCTAGTGATGTGTGCTGGGAGCTTCCGGCTAAGCGAGTAGGCGGCTATACTTTTTGCCACGACCACCGAGAAATTGCTTATGCCATCGAGTGATACTCCGTGCGTCTTGCCCAATTTAGAACGGGTTCTCCCAACCCGGCGTTGAATGGGGGTCCGGTAAGTTAGGGTTAGGGTTGTAGTTCAATTTGAGACCTCCCGATAAGTTAGAGCAGAGCCGGCACGGTATAGAAGTGTGATGATCTGTAAAGGGAACCGCTTGGGGTCGCTGGAGAGCAGTGAGAGCTGCAGGAACGAGACAAACCAGCCGCTCAGGAGCTACAGGGTGGGTTTCTTCTTCAAGTGTACAATCTATTCCCACCCAATTTCTCATCACTAGAGGTACTGTACATTACTATCCACCACCACCTAGAAAGACAAGACAAATAATAACAGGTAAGAAGATTAAGAACAGCGTGAAAGGACCAAGTTTGACTAGAACACCAGTGGGGCAAAGAAGGAAAAAAAGGACAAAAGTTGATAAATAGAAAATAGAAAGCGAAAAACAAGAAAAGGCCGGTATGAAAGTCTATCAACATCTAAAGTTACCGAGATATTGCCTAGACGAATCCCTAACCCAACAAGTATTTACGGAACGAGAATATATCTGGTGACGAAGAAGAATGGATGTAAAGGAGAAAGGCGAAAAGGAGATGATCAAAAGTCGGTCGGCGGTAACTGAGGGGATTTCTTGAGTGGTGCTAGGATGGGTGCTAATATTTCTAGGAGGGTACTGAGATTTAAGGAGACCGGGGGAAGGGGGTTGAGGCCGGCTGGAGATTTCTGTTGAGAGGTCGCTCTCAGTGGACATGGAAACAGAATACTTGGGGCCCAATACAATTTCTCGTCTGGTATGGTCTGCCGATGGGGGCACAGGCAGGCTATTGGGGTCTAGAGGGTAGGCGGTAGAATCAGTACCCCGAGATTGCCTCTCGACCACGCGCGCTTGTCCCCGTTTCCTGGAGACGGTGGAAAGGATGACTGGCCGCAGCGATCAAGGGTGTCAGAATTGGCATCGTCCCTTTCTCCATTAATCATCGCAACCCTATCGCGTCTTTGGGAGAGAGCCAATGGTAGTGGGGGTTAGCCGACGATGTTTAACGAAGCCAAGAGGAATCGACCCGCAATCCTTGGCAAGTATACATCAATGATGGGATGGGGGTACGGAATGCTCCTACTCACATATCTGATATCTTCTCCAGAATTACTCTCACAATATCCGCCCGCAAGTCCTTGTTCATCGCCTCTGGCTCGGTGTCCCTGTCTAACCTCATCTCCACATAGTGCCGGATTCCGGGTTAGGGCTGACAGGTATCACAATCGTCTTGGAGAAATATCTTATAACATGTTCAGTGATGTGGGGCCTCCCAGTGAGGAATATTCTTACCTTAGGAGACTCCCGAAGAATATTTCTTAGCGACTCGAGAAGCTCGAGCAGGTGCTTGGGTAAACATTCGTCTAAGGCGTCGAGAGAGATGAAAACCTGAGGTAGCGAAGCAATGGCGGTTTTCAACATTCCCATCTTCTCCGCAAGTCGCAGCCCTCTACCACCGTATTCCTTCTGCCCTTTTTGCAACGCCTCCCGTAGATAATCCGGGATGCCCTTCCTGCGTACTAGCTGCTTCGGAATTCCTCGTATGATGTTGGTAACTTAGCTATCTGTCTTTGACGGGAAAGGAGGTCATACAAGCCTGCAACGGCGATATTTTCCTCCGCCGCGCGATCGTATAGGCCGTCGATCACTAAGGAACTAATATATCTGAGCGTCAGTGGTATTCGCCTTTTCCAAAGAGTCTCGCCACTTACCTTAAATATGTCTTGCCCACCCCCGGATTCCCGGAGCAATACAAGACAGCCTTCTCGGCTCCATCCTCACTTCCCCTCCACTCCCAGAACTCACCTGTCTCCAAAAGCCAATCCCCGACACTGTCGAATCGGTCAGTTTGCACAGCCTGATGTCCCTTATTCGGTTCCAGAGGAGAGAGCTAATGCATGATCTGTGCATCCTCGTCGGGCGTATAGATGTTGAAACTACTAGCTATGTTGCCGGAGTGGAAATTGTTGTCACCGAAGGTGACTGATAGCATATGTGAAGTTTGATCCATGATATTATATCCAAAATTTCGGTTGAATGTAGAAATGGTGTAGTGATATAGAGAGGTATCAGAGTGTTTACAACCATCCTGTGAGGAGAGCTGAAGAGAGCGGGGGTGATGTGCAACGACTATCCAATCATTTCCCTTTGGGAGGGGAATGGCTAATACTAACTATGCCACGCAAAGACTTCTCCTGAGCGCCTGTACGAGTATACTCGAGTATACTAGATTGTATTGCCTGGGTTTTCTTTCCATTAGAAAAAGGAATGGAGTTGAACTTTCTTAGTAGCAAATTAGATAAGCGGGTGATAATTTGTGACGCTCCCACCTTTGTGTTTATTACCCCGGGCAGATCCCACGGCCGTGATACTAAAAGATTAGCTTTCGGTGATACCGCCTCCGAGACGCCCCCCGGTAGTCAGGCTCATATTAAGTATTCGAAAATGAAGGCGCGACCACAATAGTCCCTCGGCCACCGTACTCATTAACTCCACCACTCCTACAACCACAACACTAAACTTTTTTCATTTTTTTTTTCATTTTACATTTCTTCTACCCAGAGGTGGTTTTCTTGCGGAATAAGCATGTTTATTATTTTCCCTTCTAGGAAGTTACCTTACCTTTCACCCGTTCGTAGTCTGGGCTGGTGGAAAGTAACGTGATTGCACCAGCGGGAGAAAGTACTGGTAATGTGTATATCGGCCCAGACTACAATAACATTTCCTACGCTCTTTTTCTCCCAATCTAACCTTTCCTAATCTCTTCTCTTCCATTCTCTTGACTTCCTCCTCTTCCTTTCTCTTTCGCTTCCTCCCTTTGTGCTTCCCCCTCATTCCTTACGAGTCACGACTCCTTCCCATTACTTCTCTTTACCCTTTCTTCTCTACTTCGCTCCCAACTCCTACTTCTTTCGCCAATTTCTAGATTATTCTTGTTTTACTTTTACACGAGAGATAATGAATTCCAGATAGGTTGCCGTTTTTGATGCGCCAAGGCCATACTATCAATCGAAAAAACCTATTCAATACTAGCGAATCCTGGGCCCTACCTATAGGATGCCAGCAATGTTTTTTCATCTCAGAAAAAAAGACAAAATTTCGCTCACAGCTAAGAAAATAATACCCCAACCTCTCTCTAAGAAAACATAATCACAAATAACAATAACCAACATGGCCGGTATTCTGTAGTAGACAGTTAAGTTGGCGAGGCACATAAAGAGTGTCCGGGTTCAATTCAGCCGTGCCAGTATAGTCTCCGGCTGCAAGACTGCTTTGGCAGTTATACAAGCCAGGGGACATCTAGAACCCGTTGGCCGTCAAAAATCTCCAGATAATCTTCAAGTATTTGTATTTTTTGCAATATTTCTATCTTGTATTAGCGCCACACTTTGTTGAAAATGCTGGTCGGCATACTCTAGTTATATTATTATCCCGCTTCACCAATGTGCGGAGGTTCAGACAGATATTTCCATTGATGGAAGGAGAGGTCAAAGGAAAGTGTGGAAGCTAAGGGAATGAAGGCAACACAAGAGTCGGACATTGGCATTAAAGGCGGAGGAAAGACCGAGTCTCTGTAATGCATTTATTCTGTTAATGGAGAATGCAGAATGTTTTTTCTTTTGTTTCTATATAGGATAGACAAAGTGACGGGGAGACATCCGTCGAAGAAAGCGGACATGAGTGGTGATCATTGGAGAGCTAAGCATAGTGTTATATTTTTCATATATATACTCTCTCTTCTAGCGTTAGTTTATCAAGCGAAAAAGAATAGACATAAGTTGCTGGCTATCCACCCCCGGTTCCATTCGGTGCTGTGTTTTCTTTCTGTAAATTACACTTACTATCGTTTGATACTCCACAAATATTCCTAGCACCGTAAGCGGACTCACCCCGAACCCCAGACATTCACAGAATCGGGCTTGACTTGTCCACATTAGGGAAACGCCACCCTCCACCTGATTGATACCAGCAGACCATTCGCCGGTATCAAAAGAATATCCGAAGTTAGGGCTAGGGTTGAGGTTCAGCGATTCGGGACCTCGATAGCCTACAGCAGAGCCGGTACCGGCATTAGAGTGAGACGGTCTGAAAGGGAGGCGCTTGGGATCGCTTGACAACCGTGGGAGCTACGACAATGAGACAAACAAGCCGGCTACGAGCCCAGGGCGGGCTTCTTCTTCAAGTGTATTATTTATTCTTACGCAATTTATCCTCGTTGGCCGTACTGCACATTACTGCCCACCACTGTCTAAAAACAAAAGACATATACTAATTCAAGGAATAACGAGAAAGAAATCAAGAACAGCGTGAAAGGATCCAATCTAACTAGAACCCCAGGGGGGAGGGGGGAAGAAAGGAAAAAACCCAAATATGATAAATAGCAAATTGCAAGCAAAAATCAGGAAAAAGCCGTTATGAAAGTATATCCACATCTAAAGCTACCCAGATCTTGCCTACACTAATCCCTCACCAGACAAGTCTTTACGGAACGAGAATATATTAGGTGATAAAGAAGAAAGGATATAAAGGAGACAGGCGAAAAGCAAATAAGAGAAGAGATGATAAAAAGCCGATCGGTGGCAAATGAGAAGATCACTTGAGTGGTGCTAGGATGCGCTAATAGTCCTAGGAGGGTACAGGGACTTTGGGGGATCGAGTAAAGGAGGTTGAGGCTGTCTGGATAAATCGGTTAAGAAGTCGCTATTAGCGAAGATGGAAGCAGGATCCTTGGAGCCCAGTACCACTTCACGCCGATTATGGTCTGGAGGTGGGGGTGCAGGGAGGTCACTGGGGGCCGAAGCGCCGGCGCTGGAATCATGGCTTAGAAGTTGCATCGCGACTACAGACTCATCGCTGTTTCAGGCAGACGGCGGAAGGAATGTCTGGCCACCGCTATTAGCCGTGTCAGAATTGGCATTGTCACATTCCAGTATGGCCTTCGCAATTCCATGGTGTCCTTGGGAGAGAGCCAATGACAGTGGGGGTTGGCCTTTGTTATCTGGCGCGGTGGTGCGGACATCTTTCTGCCCTAGAAGCATTTTTACTATCCCCTCGTGTCCCTTCTGAGCTGCCCACGTGAGTGGAGTCTTGCCATATTGGGTGTCTGTTTGGTTGGGATTGGCGTCCTCTCGTTCCAAAAGCATCTTTACTACCACCTCGTGCTCCTTCTCACTCGCCCACGAGAGTGGCGTTGAGCCATATTGGGTGTCTGCTTGGTTGGGATTAACGTCCCGTCGTCCCAGAAGCATCTTTACGACTCCCTCGTGCCCGTACCCCGCCGCCCACGAGAGTGGCGTCCGGCCATATTTGGTGTCTATTTGGTTGGGATTGATGTCCTCTCGTCCCAAAAGCATCTTTACTACCCCTTCGTGCCCCACCTCGGCCGCCCACGAGAGTGGAGTCTTGCAATATTGGGCGTCTGTTTGGTTGGGATTGGTGTCCTCTCGTTCCAAAAGCATCTTTACCATCCCCGAATGCCCGCCCTCAGCTGCCAACGTGAGTGGTGTTGAGCCAAATTTGGTGTCTGCCTGGTTGGGATTGACGTCCTCTCGGTCCAGAAGGATCTTTACTACCCCATCATGCCCCCTGTGACTCGCCCACAAGAGTGGCGTCCAGCCAGATTTAGTATCTGCTTGGTTAGGATTGACGTCCTCTCGTTGCAAAAGAATCTTTACTACCTCCAAATCCCCGTACTCAGCCGCCCACCAAAATGGTGTCTGGCCATATTCGGTGTCTGCCTGGTTGGGATTGACGTCTTGTTCCAAAAGCATCCTTACTACCTCCTCGCACCCCTTGCCAATCGCCCACAAAAGTGGCGTCTTTCCACATTGGGTGTCTGCTTGGTTGGGATTGACGTCCTCGCGTTCCAAAAGCATTTTTACTATCCCCGAATGCCCTCTCATAGCTGCCAATGTGAGAGCCGTATTCCCCATACCGTCTGCTACATTAACCTCCCATTCCTTCATATCTAATACCGCTGCAGCTATCTCCACGAGCCCGAGGAATGCTACCGCGTGTAGTCCCGTAAATCTCGTGGGTCCTCTCTCCCGATTAATCCATAGACCCAAGAATGTATCCCGATTACCGAGCAACAGTAGCCGAGCAGATATATGCTCATCAAACTATCGAGAAGCCTCAGTGCAAGTATTTTCATATTTTCGGTCATCCCCCCTCTTGTATGCCTCCCCCAATAAACAGAAGCATATTGTAGAAGGGGCATTGTTGAAGGGGCCGGGTGAACAGTTTGGGAAAGGTCCCTGGCAGATCTAAAATTGAGGTATGTCAGGCAAACCTCCGCAATTGCTGAGTGAGAACTAAGGAATAGGGTTGGATCACTCAAGAGATGCTCCTTCAGTGTAAAGTGCACTAGTCGGACAGTGGATGAAGACGCCTCGACAGCGACCAGTCCCAGACATGATACTACAAGTGTCCGTAATGCAGGAACGTTTTCCGGGTCTAGATCTGCAGATCCTATCTCCACTCCCAAAGCATGGCAGAGCTCCTCGGCTCGTAACGGCCGTTCCGAATACAAAACCCACATCAGGACCTTCAATCCAAGAACTGATTTATATCCCTTCTGCGCCTTGAGTCGTGATAGAGTTGCGGGTGTAGACATCACTCAGTCCATTGCCTTGTGTCATCTCTCCAAGTTTCTTTTATCTCTGGCGAATTGTCACCTCTCCCATAATAGTGTCGATGTTGAGCGAAACCAGGAGGAATCTACCGACAATCCTTGGTAAGTATACATCAATGATGGGATAGGGGTGCTAAATGCTCCTACTCACATATCTGATATCTTCTCCTGAATAACTCTAACAATATCTGCCCGTAAATCATAGCTCATTGCCTCCGGCTCAGCATCCCTGTCTAGCCTCGTCTCCACATAATTCCGGATATCATCCCTGTTAGGGCTGATGGGTATCACAACTACCTTGATGAAATATCTCCGAACATCTTCCCCGACATGGGGCCTCCCGGTGAGGAATATCCTCGTGCTAGGAGACTTCCGAACAATATCTAGAAGAGACTCAAAAAGCTCCGGCAGGCAATTCGGTAAACATTCGTCTAAGGCATCAATACAGATGAAAACCCGGGGTAGCGAAGCAATAGCTGTCTTCAACACATCAGATCCGCGAGTCGCGGCCCTCTGCCACCAACCTCCTTTTTCGCTTTTTGAAACGCCTCCCATAGATCCTTCGGGATTCCCCCCCTACCTACTAACTGCCTGAGAATAGCTCCCACGATGCTGTTGATAGTCTGCTCTTCTTGAGAAAGGTAATGGCAGTAGAAGGCTGCAACAGCGATATTTTCCTCCCCCGCCTCATCGCAAAGGCTGCCGATCACTAAGGAACTAGTATTTCTAACTGTCAGCTGTATTCACCCCTTCTAAAGTATCTCGCCGCTTACCTTAAATATGTCTTGCCCACTCCTGGATTCCCGGAGCAAAATAAGACAGCCTTAGCGGCTCCATCCTCGCTACCTCTCCACTCCCGAAACTCTCCCGTTTCTAGAAACCACTCCCCAACACCGTCGAATCTGTCAGTTCGCACACCTTGGTGTCTGATATTCGGTTCCAGTGCATGATTTGTGCATCCTCGTCGGAGGTAGAAGTGTTGAATTCCCAGTTATGTTGCCGGAGTTGACATTGCTGTCCCCCAAAGGTGACCGATAGCTTATGTGAGGTTTGGTCCATGATATTCTATCCAAAATTTGGGTTGAATCTAGAAATTGTGTAGCGAATTGTAGAGGTATCAGGGAGTTGATAGAGATTCTGTGACCGAGCTAAACAAAGCGAGGGCGATGTAGCTTGCTGTGGCACACGAACCATCTCCTCTACACCTCCGGCGATTGAAATCTCAACACCATGAGAAATCATCGTGGGATTTGGTGTCCCTCTCCCCTCTTCTGATGGCCTTTGCTGCCTAGGAGGGTGATGCTCCGCCACCTCCTTCCTCCCTCTGATTCCCTTCTGATGGCTTAGGTATTTGGGTGCCTTCGTCTATGGGGTTTCATGCTCTTCCCCCTCTTTCTCCGCACTTGTTTTGCTGCCCTCGCTTAGCATTTGCACGGTCGGCAACCCCTCCACCTCGTCTTAAGCATAGCGCAGCTTCGGGTTATCGGTGAAGTAGTGGCCCCGGTGGCTCTGCTCTCTGGTATTGCACTATCTCCTGAGCGCTACGGCCAGTACGGTCGCATTGTCGAAAAACTGTGATCCCTTGGTGGTCCTTTGCTTCGTACTTCTCGGTGTTGGGTCTACCCCTCCTTTCTCGCCTCCCGGTTTTCGTCCCGTTGCTCGGTTACAGCTACACTACGATCTTTGGCTGGCACCCTACTGCTCCTCTCTCCTGGCTCTGTGCCCTTATGATGGTCTTGACTCGGACTCTGTCTTGTTCCTAGGGGATTTCAGCCTTCCGCCTCTGGCCCTTCCCCTCAGGGGGCAAGGCTATGCAACTCCTCTGGTCTGGGTTCCGGTGACCACCGGGTCTCGCTCCTGACGCCACACGTCTCCGCCGCGCTGGCTTAGTTATATGGATCTCCCTCTGGTCCTCGCCTAGACTCTCCGGCTGGGCTCATCAGCAAAAAAACAGCCTGCCCCTTGTGCCTCATGTCGTTGAGTTTTACGTTTTGGCACATCGTGAGTCCTATGATCGCGATATTAAAAATCCCGTTAGTTTGACTAAAGGAGATGATATTAATTCTGTTTTCTGCAAAATATGAGCAATTTTTATTAAGAACTCATGGACTTTTTACATACCGAAGTTGAGAAATTTGAGTTCATAACATACAACTTTGTAATGTAAAATGTCTATGAGATATTGATAAAAATAGCTCATATTTTGCTAAAATTAAGATTTGTATCTGATTATTAGGGGACACAATCGGAAGCATCATGATTAACCGGGGTCAATCGCGATTAGCCAAAACGTAAAACTCAACGACATGGCTCACCGTGGAGCACAAAAGACAGATTTTTTTTTGCTGATGCCTTTATGCCCCGGTCACTACGGCCCTTGTGAATGCTCGAGTGGGTTGGTTCATCCGCCCTTTTTGTCAATGGGTTGGGATTTCTAGACGGGCTTGAAGTTTTCTTTGTTTGGTTCACAGGTTTCTCACTGTCGTTTTGGGGCTTTTCTTTGGGGTTGACGTCTGTGGAGGTTTTTTGGTTCGATGTTTTCAGGCCTTTGTTTCTCTCGTACTTTTTACCAGTAGTACCGGGCTTTCGCTTTCTGCCTCTATTCAAAGCAGTTTAGGTTAGTCGGGCAGGGTCAGATGGTTTTAGCGAGGGGGATGGGGGATGGACTGTAGTTGGAGGTTTTTTGTCTACATCGGCGACGAGCTGGAGTGACTTTGTACCTAGATAGCTACCGGCTTAGCAAACAAATATAAACGGGAGATAACAACAACAAACAACAGTAGCTTGCTGTGGCACAACTGCTATCCAATCGTTTTCTTCCTAGTCAAGATAAATGACTAATAGTAAATATTTCTCACGAAGACTTCCGCTAGGTGACTGTATATATACTAGATTGTACTTGATAACCTCAGTTTTTCTTTCCATTAGAGGGATCTATAAGGTTTGTGTTACTTGGTGCCGAATTCCACCGGTTGGTGATAACTTGTTGCGCCCGCACATTTGTACAGTATTTACGGTTAAGGTCTCCAATGCTACAACATTTACACGATCGAACAAGAATCTGATTAGTAAGTAAAATGGTCTTTTTTTCCTTCTTTTCTTTGGTGCTAGATCTAGAATGCAGGAAAGCGAGCATGGAGGAAAGAAACTTTGCTGCTAGGGTTGGTAGCTGAGTTGTGACCAATTCCTCGGCATACCGAGGGCAGGGATGAGCTATTCCTTTCTTCGTTTTCAGGCACTCGCGCTAAGTGAAGATAGGGTCGCTAGTAAAATGGCTAGGTGTTGAAGTAACCAAAGAGAGCAAAGGTGGAAATAGCTGTGGCAACCATGATGCATGGATCATGTGATGAACTAGAGGGTAGTAGATAGAAAGTATTTTTTTGTTGTCAAGTTCCCGGAACAGCATCCCACAGAACAGTATCCGACAGGAGAGTATTCAACAGGACAACATATACAAGCTGAACAAGGGGAGATTATTATTATCAAAATGAACAAATAAGCTGGTTAACTAAACAAATAGATTGTATTCATGAAGTAACTACTAAGCTGTTTTTAGAGGTTGAAGGCACTCAGATCAAGTATTAGGAACAGGTGTTCACGTTCTGAGATGAATTGAGAAATGAAAATTCAAAGAAAATATACAATAGCAGTGAGGATGAAGTTGGGTTTGATGGAAGAAGAGGACTAGGTGAGTATGATATTGTTGATATTCAGAAGAATCTAGAGCAAGCAGACTATCAAAATATGCTAGTGGAGGAGTCTGAAGAAAACCAAACTGACAATAAAAATCAAGCAGAAGAAGACTAGCGGGTACCTCACACTCAGAACTAGCAGAATCTACCACTAGTACCAGAATTTCAACCATATAACCATTCGCAGCCCAGACATGATCAGATTCTGCATTTACCAGCTCATATTTTGGGTAACTATGATCCCGTTCACAATCCTGATCAGGTACAAGCCTCTCCATTGAGCATTTACATGCTGTTTTTCCATCAAAGTCAGTTTGAGGAGCTTGTTCAAAATACCAAAAGCTATGCAAATTCCAAAGGAGCTGGAAGGAATAGAAGCAGGAAGTAGTACCCTATTAAAGATTGTAAATTAATGATCATTTTGGGGATTATTATTTACATGGGACATCATCAATTGAGTACAGTATAGGACTATTGGAGAAAAGATAGACTTTCCACTCTTCACAAGTATAATACCATATCCTTATTATAAGGATAGAAAATTGCCTAACTAAGAAATTTGGAATTTCAAGATATATGATATATACCCGATTTGAATAACTCAAACGATTTTTTCATATTTCTCCACCATATTAAAACTTACCCTATAATCGGTGGTATCCTAAAATGGAACTCCTTTCCTTCAATCTACAAAATCGATATCTACATTACTGTAAGAACTCGAATAATCAGACCATATGCTAGGACGTTGGACTTGCCTCTTCTAGTAAGGTCTGGAGTTTTTTTCTTTTTCTTTTATCTTGTAGGGGCAGATTTTTGGTGTATTTTTCGCCCCATTTCCAGAGGAGGAAATTTTGGACTACATAGGAAATAGTCTGATTATTCAAGTCCTTACAGTACTGTACCCCAGCAACTGAGGTTGCAATCGATAAAATAATGATTAAGTTTATTGGCCACTCAGATCATACTGTTTGTATACCAAAAAAGGCTATTCCAGAAAGTTATAAAGTGCTTGCTTTGTATGAGCATGATTATACATATACATTTATGTATTAATCCAGAGTAGATCAGTTTTCTGGTCATGATTTGTGATTTCATTAAGTAAACCTTATTAATAGTTGATCGAGTCCAACTTCCTGAGCAGTCCTCATATTAACTACCCTTTTTCCCTGCTAGGAACAAAAATTGATACTCTTTTGCCATAATTATGTAACCCATAATCCACTATTTTAAGCTTTTTGCAATTTTCAAATGGCTGTATGTGGGATAGTAAGACCTAATTCAGCTGAATATTGTTGAGTTTGGAAAGTCAATAAAAATAAAGTTCTTTTGCCATAGGGAACTTTAGCAGCAGTTATTGCTGAAAATAGAGAAGTACTTGCTATACTATAGCAAGATAAAACCCTTATATAATTTCTCACTACAGCCTAGGATATATAACCTAACCCAGAAAATTATACGGTTCGATCTCGCTGAAGACCCTACTGGCTTTGAACTCTGCAAACAGCATATCGCAATATGATTGATGAGGTTTGGAGTGCACTGCAAGTTCACGAGTTGGCAGTTCCCATAGCTACTACCCATCATAATCTATTTATGGGTGGAGTCGATTTTGCCGATCAGCATCAAAGTTATGACTCCATACATCTTCAAGTCATTCAGATATGGATGCCTATTTTCATTTGGCTATTAGATAGAACTAGTGTTCATTACGGGGCCTACGGGACCCTGAAAAATTTGTGTCTCTGGTCAAATTTCCCACTCTGCTCTACTCAATGGCCCTGGGTGAAGTCTTTTTGTTTTCATTGTCCACTCCGGCCCCCGTTCAGGTCCCTGCCCTGTTCAAGACTCAAAACGGCCACCTGTAGACCAAATTTCCCCCTCCTGGGCCAGGTATTTTCTGTAATTCCCCATCAAACTCTTTATATTTTTAGTATATTCCTGTTCACTTATCCTCTGATATAGAAAAATATTGCTTGTTTCACCGTCTACTAGTATGGATTCTAGTTTCACTTTACTGAGAAGGCCCCTCTTGATGTCCTGCCTCTATCCCTTATTTTTCTAGTATTTAAGATGCTAAAACAGTTGTGCCACTCTCATATCTATAATCACATAGCCAGAATCACATGCCTAGCATCATATACCTTGAACCGTAGCTCCATATGATATACTAAACCCCATATGCGAAGAATAATTGCCCAGAATTATACACCAGGTATTATTCGTCTGAGCCATACACTGAGAATCATACATACACTCAGAACTATATACTTAAAACCATTGCACAGCATTATACGCCCTGAATCATAGGCCTAAAATTTTATGCCCCAATTATATGCCCTCATTATATACACAAAATCATATGCCCAAAATTATCTCCTTGGCTGCTGAGCTATTCCAGTCCTGATTGCAATGTTGAACACTAGCCTTACATAGAAATGATCAACAATACGTGATATCAAAAACCAAGGAAACTCTAAGTAGGAAGGTAACCGGTTATATGAAAAAGAGTGAAACATTCACGATATAGAGTGAGATTATACTCGCGATATAATAAATTGACAGATTTAATCTTTGATTGATGAGAGGGATTTTGTGATTGCTGCCAACCACAAAGAGCACAGAGAGTGAGGGTGGGACGTTGTTCGTAATTGTGAGTTGAAGGTGGAGGATAGGCAACTGGGTATGGCTTTGAGTCAATTCGCTGAGTATCGGTACAGGATATATAAGTAACTTTAGGTATTACTGGACGAGTACTTAGGGGGCAAAGAGATTGTTTGGTGGTGGTGGTAGTTATCTTAGTAGTAGTGGGTCTTAGGTTGCTGGCCTCTGGGTAGGAAATTCTAACAGAGCCAATCGTGCAGAGAGAAGTGTAAGAAGTAGAAGTATAAGGAGTGGTAGAAGGAAGATTATTCAACAAAAGAGGAGGAGTAAAGAGGAGTTGCAGGTTGGGTATAGATGTGAAAGAAGTGGGAGTTGTTGAAGTGGCTTCTGTCTTTATATTCTGAAGGTTAAGACCCTGTTTGATAAGCTGATCGGCGACCTAGATGTGAAAGAAGTAGTGCTCGCTCCGGATTGACTGCTAATAGGGGAGGGGTTTTTGTATCCTGTAGACATTGACTAGTGGTGTATCTAAGAGCCATTAGAATAGAGGGTACTAATTCTGACAAGACTGTTGCTGTGTACAATAATATGACCTTAACTGGTCTGCAATGTCAACTCCACCCATATGGTAGTTGTAGTTATCAATAAATTCTGGGATAGGAAGATTCTTTCATGATTGGTTACCAAAAATGCCTCGTACTATAGTTGTATTGGTGCTGGATTTTTTGGGCCTGCGGCAGAGCTGGTCAACAGTCTTAGTAATATCATAATATGTTGTTATAAAAAGTACAGAGTGATTATCATGCCATACAAGATAGTAGGTATTGCCTACCACCTCTCGAGTAACATGACCTCAAGGAAGAACCTTCTTTGCCTCTGCCTTCTCAATCTTTAAGGAGGTAGGAAATCTAGCAGAATCAACCCTAGTTGTTCCTGCTGCTCCTATCCCACATGCTTGTAGCTTTTTAAATAAAGGTACATTAGTAAAGTAGTTGTCTAGAATTAAATGCCATTGGTAATTCTGGGGAAGAAGTCTGGCAAGCTGTAAAACTTCACGGAAGATAGGAGTTAAGTTGGAAGAAGTAAGAGACTGCAATAGTTATCCTATACCTTGTTTAGCGGAATACCAGAGAAAGCCATAAGTATATCCATGGTCACAGAGGGCAAAGATCCTATTGCTTTGCTTAATTAGCTTATTTCGAATCTTGAGAGTATGCTGGCTTTGGCTACAGATTCTAACTATCATCTCATCAATTGCTACCATTGTACTAAGCAGGTAGTACTGCTGAAATCGCTGCTGCAGGGTTGAGGCTAGCGGTTTCAGCTTCTGGTACCCGTACTTAACATCAAGAGCAACTCGAGGATCAGAGACATGGAAGTACCATTTCAGCTGCTGGTACCGTTTTAACGACATGCAATTTTGTGGTATGCCACAGCGATTCCTAATTGTTAATTCTCTTCTAGTATGCACTAGTCTCTTCGGAATCTTGGTCCAACCATTCCTCCCTTTTCTTGACTAATATAAGGCAATACTAGGCTCTTCATACAATCCCATTTTAATACTAAGCCCAATAAATACTCTGCGCTCCCTGTGATTAGTATTTTTCCAGGAAGGTAGTGTCTTCCCTTTACTTTATATTTCTTGAATGGCCAATTCCTTCCTCTTGAGATTGGCATACAAATTCGTATTGATAGGTAATTGTTCAAATACTGAATCGTCTCAGAAAAGGGCAAACAAATTGAATAGATCATGTCCTATAGTCTCCCATAGCAAAGCCTAAATCATATAAAATCTTTAGTCTATTTTGGCTCTACTTTTTCATTTCAATTATAAGAGTTCGAATAAATAGACTATGTGCAATGTAGTTCAAAATGTTCTTTCATACAAGTAGAATACAAGTAGGTACCGGGCAAAGGATACCTCAACACAAAGCCTCTATATCCGAGCCCTTACACTACCTTACTAATATACATCTAAAGATTAAAACTTACCTGTGCCAGATGAGACCCAAATGGTGCTTGAAATGAGTTTTAAGCTTAGTATTTGAGGTAACTCGGTTGCAGAAATATGCTGTCTTTTCTTGCCTTGCTGCTCTATCAACCTCATACCTTTTTTCCTGGCTATTGAGAAAGGTGAAATTCACTTGAGGGTGGCTTGTTTTGGAGTTAATAGTGTGAGAATTTCGGTACTTGATTGGCTTTTGGAGGTTTTACTTGGCTTTACATTTAAAGACCCAAATGGAAGAGCGTGGCTAGAGGGATCTAGAGAGATTGGCACTAAGTGATCTTTTGTGAATGCAGTACAGTAGGAATCGTACTAGTAGTAGTACCAAGAAGCGTCATACCGGTAGCAGATTGTACTGTAGTTTTAACTTTTTTGATTATTGAGATTGAGTATTCAGTTGAATACTTTCAGGAAGCTTTCATTTTGGTGGCATCTTGGATGAAAATAGATTATACTGAACTAAACTGATCTCGATATTCTATTGTCCTACAATGAAGATACTCTATTAGTCATGAGATGATGTTGACTGATATGCAGATCTATTACTCTAGAAAGATAGTATTTAACATTGCAAACAGGGTGGGAATGTCTCAGCTGTTGAGAGGATATACCCAAAGTATACTCACTGTGTGATTAGTTAGTAACCATGCAGAGTCAATCACCTTCTTAGCTTGAGTTAAGACGTGATTTGAAAGAATCATGAGAGTTCTATAATATATATATATGTGAAGGATACATGTGTGAAACAGAAGAGATAAAATGCCTGGCCCTCTTCAGCAGGGTCTTATATATAAAATTATAGAAACAATTTAAAGAGAATGTAATTCTGGTCGAAAACAAGGGTTAATCGAGAAAAGAAAAGCAAAAGATAATTTGCGGACATACTTAGGCTCCACTAATCTGGCTGGTACCCACATCTACCGACTTACCAGCATCACTCCTAGAGCGTATGCGAATTGAACTTGTCCACTCAGTCCCACTACCACTGCCTGCCTGGCTACGAGTCCCACTACCAGTAGTCCACGTGGTCCGGATGACCACTGAACTGGAGTGCTCAGGGAGTTACTTCTACTACCAGGTCTAGATAGCCTTCCTCTACCATCCTGAGAAACTGTGCCTCCGCAGTACCGCTGGTCGCACTCCCAGCACTCCTTCCAGTAGTATATCCAGCAGCACTACCACCCTTACTGGCAGCAAGACTCCTAGCAGCACCCGCAGAATTACTACATCTATTGTCTCCTCCACTCTCTCATATGCCAGCTGTCCCGGTACTAGCACTTCCACTACTACCTCCTGCCACTGCTCTTGTATTTCTACCTTGGTTCCTCCTATACTAACCCTCCTAGCACCACTTATACTGCTACTACCACTAGTCCCACTGGCACGAGCTCGTGCCCCTTCATAAAACAAGCCATACCAGACACAGGAGGCTCAGGATTGCACTTGCAGCTGCTATTATGATCGCCATCAGTATCACCGTTACCACCCCGGGGTAGGGGAAAGGGAGGGGAGAAGCTCTCTAATGTCGAGGATGTGGTCCTGGTCCTGGGCCAGGAGGAGATGGTAGTGCTGGCCTGCCGCAATCCAGATTCTGATTACCCCTAATCTTATCTAATGTAGCCTAGTCAAGCTTACTAGCCATAACATTCAAGACATCGTCAACAAGCCTTAGGTCCTAGACAATAAGCGTAATGCGGCTAGCATGTACCACACTCAATAAACCAGTTATAAGTAATTCATTAGTAATTAGATGATTTGGTTAGGACAGAATTCAACTTACTAGTTATTATCATGATCATAAACTCCTCTGCTACCACCTGGTTGCATTCAACGGCAGATCTCTGCCAGCAGAATTGCTGCTCGAGTGTCAAATCTGCTATGATTTCTTGACAAAGACGATAGAAGGGAGTATTGGGAATAAGGTATTCCTTATCCTAGCAGTACTTTATAATTTCCACCATTGGAATCCTGCTAGCAGGATACCAGACTGGCTGCTGTATCCTATTAACAACTCTGCTGGCTCTCTTCTGACCTAGATGCCTAGTTGGGGGCCCCCAATTTCTACCACCCTTTGGGCCTAAGATAGTCTGTTTTACATGACAGTTAGAAGGTATTGAGCCGCTTTTTGTTTTATTTGATTTGTTTGATTTTCTTTTTAAAGGGAAAGATGAGTGAAGAGGAGGAAGAAGGTTAAATGGTAAATGATCGGAGAGAGTGTATTTGCTTCTACGAGAATTTGACACAGGATTATTGGAGGTGAGTGGGTTTGCGCCTGTGCCTATTTGGATTTGTGCATATGGGTATTGACCTATAGTTTTATTAGTAGCTCAGTTGTGATATTAGGAGTTTTTAAGAGTAAGATAGGTATTGGAAGAGCGGTGGATAGAGCGACATTTTATACCAATCAGAATAAGGAGAATGAGAATTTCATGACACATATCTTTCAAGGCACCAGCCCTCTTGTCATATATCTCAACCCCTCTGTAGTTTAGGCATATATGGATTCATGATGTCTGGTCAATAGATACAAGATAGGAATAGCAAATGACAGGTGAATATATACATACACTTGAATTGTACAATTACTAAAGTTATGTAAGGGTCTAACCTAAAGCCTACTGAGATATACATTGTACAATTCCTCCCATATAGCGATTATTAAAAGTTCTGAATGAAATATTGTATATGCTCCAACATGTTATATCTTCCCAGTTCAGGTATCAAGTGTACAATTATACGGTAAAAAAGTATATCGCCATCCATGTGTGAGGATACCAAATATGGAATTCACTTGAATGATATTTTTTCTGTGAAAGTAGAAGCAATGAGCAGAGGACTTGACCCAGAGAGTTATTCATACGAGGCAGTTGTTTACGAGGGCTTACTTTTCATGTGTTATAGCAGGATCTCGAGGTATTACTCCCGATTATTTATCCTGACACAGTTTTAAAGACGTTAGCCTAAGTCTACTTTACTTTTTACGAGAGGGCAAACTACCACCCGTCTTTCTCATCACACTCTGATCTTCACACACTCTTCAACACCATATACAAGTCACCCTGTTCCCTGACCCCCCCATCATACTCCGTTTCTTTGTACATTACTAAAGTATAAGACAGATACCATTTTCTTGCCCAACTACTCTCCCGACACACTCTTAAATCTGTCTACCTCTTCTGTTCTAGGGTATATTACAGTAGCTCATATAAGCTATCACACAACTGCCAATAGTACATTAGCTTGCATCTTCATATCTGCTTTTCCGTTTATTTGCCCTACCATACCTCCGAATCATACGCCCAAAAATCATATGCCCAAAATCATATGCACTGAATGATATGCACAAGATTATCCATACATACTAACCTTGCTAAATAATATACCCACTTCCCTGACTATTATCTTACACTTATAAGTAGATACCTATTCTGGTGGGCGCTTTAAACTACTCTATTAATCCTGAGGGAAATCTCCAGAAATAAGACGGTGAGTTTCCAAGAGGATATTATAAGTACCAGCCACTCAATGAGGAGACCGAACCCAAGATGGATCGGGAGATGATTGCTTCGAAGAACAAGAACCTGGAGCAGGAATATAAGACAATCTTACAAGATTGGTGATAATAGTATCCATGAGTCTATCACCAAAATTGCATCCTGTAGCTCGAATGAAGAGCCTGCTTGATCGTATGGTTAAGCGACTGAGAAGTGAATCCATAGCTTCTATACTGCCAGAAGGCTCAGTCCCGGAAGCTTTAGGTTCTCCTTCATCTACTTCCACTCACCCTCATTCCCTTCAGAGGCAAAGTCATTCATTGAGTATACATGGGGCTGCGGGATCCCCAGGTGTGTCACAAACGGTGACTAGCAGGATAGGGTTTCACATGACTCACACTCGTGAGTCATAGGGGTTTTAGTATTTTCACATGACTACGCGATAGCGTGTTATTCCTTTGTTGTGATTGGTTTATTGTTCTAACATGACTCACGATTGTGGTCATATGATTATGACTTTCGCACATGACTCATAGTTATGAGTCATGGGTTTCACGCATATGACGCGAGTTGGGCACATGATAGGTTTATTGTGTTTTGATTGGTTAGTTGTGATTGTGCAGTAACTCGTAGGAGTCAGCTGATGAATTTCACACTGTGACTCACTGGAAGTCATAGGGGCGCGTGACGCGAAGGATGAGTCATGGGTTGTGGAAGAACGGGTATAAAAGAGGACCCTTATGGCCTCTTGGTTGAGACACGAACCATCTCCTCTACACCTCCGGCGATTGAAATCTCAACACCACGAGAAATCATCGTCAACATCCTTTTCTCCAACGCACTCTCAGTGAGCTGCACCCCCCCCTATGATAGACTCGGACTTGGGCACCCGTTTCTTAGAGACCGTCCCATCCACCTTTTCGCTTTTGTTTCGCGTCTTCGCTTAGCATTTGCACGGTCGGCAACACCCTCGCGTCCATGTTACAGACGGCTGGGATCACGGTTCGCAGTAAGAGAAAGCTTTTCATCAGGCTACGGTCGATTTCTCTACTCTCTTCGATTACGTTTCGCTCGAGGCTGCCTAGTCAGACACGCACACGTTTCCGATAGTTCCTACGATACTTGGGTCTACCCCTCCTCTCCTCCACTTGGTTTCGTCCCGTGGCTCGGTTACAGCCAAACATCCGCTCATTAGCTGGCATTCTTACTGCCACTTCCCCTGGGTCAACCCCCTCCCCGTGGCTCGGCTCGGCTACAGCCCTCGGTTACGCTCGGTCATGGTATTGCACTGCCTCCTTGGACGATGTCAACGCCTTGGGTTACGGAGTAATGTGATGGATTTGCTTGGTTTTAGCGTTCCCTGTCCCCCCGTTCTGTGTTCTGTAGTTTTGGCTGAATTTTCACGGTCGGGTTTCTGTTAGAGTACTCTGGGATATTAATGTGGTTTCTTTTGTTATTATGTCAAGGGGGAGTTTTCGGGTCCGGTTTTCCTGTTGTCTCCTGCTTGTCGTGTTGGTGATTTATTTCTGTTGTCTGCTTAGCCGATAGGGGTATCTTTGTCTTCGCGGCGGGATCGTGCGGTTGGTTCCATACCAGAGGGACTTGGGATGATGGTTTTTTCCGGTGGGCCGAGGAGGATTTCTTTGGGGTTTTTTCTTTACCATAGCTAGCGCTGCACGTAGCCTTTGTTCCCCGTAGTTGATAAATACAAAGCGCATGATATAAAAAAAAGAAAAAAAAATAAGGCCTCTTGGTTGAGACACGAACCATCTCCTCTACACCTCCGGCGATTGAAATCTCAACACCACGAGAAATCATCGTCAACATCCTTTCTCTAAACGCACTCTCAGTGAGCTGCACCCCCCCCCTATGATAGATTCGGACTTGGGCACCCGTTTCTTAGGGACCGTCCCATCCCCCTCTTCGCTTTTGTTTCGCGTCCTCGCTTAGCATTTGCACGGTCGGCAACACCCTCGCGTCCATGTTACAGACGGCTGGGATCACAGTTCGCAGTAAGAGAAAACTTTTCACAAGGCCACGGTCGATTTCTCTACTCTCTTCGATTACGTTTCGCTTGAGGCTGCCTAGTCAGACACGCACACGTTTCCGATAGTTCCTACGATACTTGGGTCTACCCCTCCTCTCCTCCGCTTGGTTTCGTCCCGTGGCTCGGTTACAGCCAAACATCCTCTCATTAGCTGGCACTATTACTGCCACTTCCCCTGGGTCCACCCCTTCCCCGTGGCTCGGCTCGGCCACAGCCCTCGGTTACGCTCGGTCATGGTATTGCACTGCCTCCTTGGACGATGTCAACGCCTTGGGTTACGGAGTAATGTGATGGATTTGCTTGGTTTTAGCGTCGCCTGTCCCCCCATTCTGTGTTCTGTAGTTTTGGCTGAATTTTCACGGTCGAGTTTCGGTCAGAGTACTCTGGGATATTAATGTGGTTTCTTTTGTTATTATGTCAAGGGGGAGTTTTCGGGTCCGGTTTTCCTGTTGTCTCCTGCTTGTCGTGTTGGTGATTTATTTCTGTTGTCTACTTAGCCGATAGGGGTATCTTTGTCTTCGCGGCGGGATCGTGCGGTTGGTTCCACACCAGAGGGACTTGGGATGATGGTTTTTTCCGGTGGGCCGAGGAGGATTTCTTTGGGGTTTTTTCCTTACCATAGCTTACCGCTGCACGTAGCCTTTGTTCCCCGTAGTTGATAAATACAAAGCACATGATACAAAAAAAAAAAAGAAAAAAAAAAAGGCCTCTTGGTTGAGACACGAACCATCTCCTCTACACCTCCGGCGATTGAAATCTCAACACCACAAGAAATCATCGTCGGATCCATCCTTTCTTCAACGCACTCTTACTGAGCTGCACCCCCCCCTATGATAGATTCGGACTTGGGCACCCGTTTCTTAGGGCCTGTCCCATCCCCCTCTTCGCTTTCGTTTCGCGTTTTCGCTTAACGCTCGCACAGTCGGCAACACCCTCGCGTCTATGTTACAGACGGCTGGGATCACGGTTCGCAGTAAGGGAAAACTTTTCACCAGGCTACGGTCGATTTCTCTACTCTCTTCGATTATGTTTCGCTCGAGGCTGCCTAGTCAGACACGCACACGTTTCCGATAGTTCCTACGATACTTGGGTCTACCCCTCCTTTCCTCCGCTTGGTTTCGTCCCGTGGCTCGGTTACAGCCAAACATCCTCTCATTAGCTGGCATTCTTACTGACAACGGGCACCACCCATCCCTGGCGGCGGGCTCCGTCGCACCCCTCGGTTACGCTCGGTCATGGTATTGCACTGCCTCCTTGGACGATGTCAACGCCTTGGGTTACTGAGTAATTGTGACGGATTTGCTTGGGTTTAGCGTTTACTGTCCCCCCGTTCTGTGTTCTGTAGTCTTAGGCTAAAATTTCACGGTCGGGTTTTTGTTAGAGCCCTTGGGATATAAACGGAGTTTCATTTGTACTTTGTTTTAAGGGGGAGGAGTTTTCGGGTCCGGTTTTTCCTGGCGTCTCCTGCCTGTCGTGTTGGTGATTTATTTCTGTTGTCTACTTAGCCGATAGGGGTTTTTTGTCTTCGCGGCGGGATTCTGCGGTTGGTTCCATACCAGAGGGACTTGGGATGATGGTTTTTTCCGGTGGTCCGAGGTGGATTTCTTTACACAGGGGGTTTTTCCTTACCATAGCTTACCGCTGCACGTAGCCTTTGTTCCCCGTAGTTGATAAATCAAAGCGCATGATATAAAAAAAAAAAAAAAAAAGAAAAAAGGCCTCTTGGTTGGGAACCCATCCTGCCCCATTTGTGCGCTTCACCATACCAAGGCCGCCCACAGATGCCAAAACCCCACCTGCCCCAAAGGGGGCAACGAAAGACCCGTGGCCGAGTGCTGTCCCACCTCACCGCCCCACTGCGCCAACTGTGGCAACGACCACACTGCCTACTCCAAGGAATGCAAGTCCCGCCCTATCCCCCCGCCCGCCCTGTGCCCCCTCCGGAGTCTATCGGCTCCTCCGCATCCTCAGACAGTCAAGAATCCATGGATGTGGAAGAAGATGGCGTGCCAGCACCCACTGCTCCCCAGGCCCACTCAACCTCCAATCCTGGCCCTGCCACCCCCCGCCCCGTAACTGCCGTTCATGCGCCACCCACAGGCCCGATGGGCCCTGCTCCCTCAGGTCCCCCCGTAACTCCAGTAAACCGTCGGGGTCGTCCCCGCCATGACTAACACCCAAACCCCCAATAACACGAAGGGGCTGGCCCCCGCGCCTAATATCACTCTCATTCAACACAACAGCCTGGGAAGCTGGGATGTGTTTCTTTCCTTATTTTCGTCATTTACAATGCGCCATCCTCCGCAACTAGTCTTCTTGCAAGACCCCCCGTCCTCCAAAGGCTTTTTACCTACCTTTAATGGGTACAAGTCGTTCGCTCCCCCCTCGCCCCTCCCCAAGGTGGCCTGTTATGTTTCCACAGAATTTTTGAAATTCAACTCCATAATCCTAGTGTTCACGCCGGATGTGAACGACTGCATGCATATTAATATCTACACCCCTTCAGGTTGCTTCGGCACAAAATTTCCTTGCTTTCGCCTGGCAAATGTCTACTCACGCTCCAGATACCCACAACCCCACACGGTCAAACCTGACCAAATTTTTGTCCCCCTCAACATTCCCTACCTCATAGTGGGGGATTTCAACATTCACAGCCCCCGCACCGACCCCCTCCGCCTCCCCTCTTCTCAGGAGGCTTCCATCGCCGACCCCTACTTTGACAGAGCCGATGACCTCAACTTCACCTGCATCAACACACCAGGGGAATACACCCGGTACCCCCTTTCTGGCCCCCACAGACCTAGCGTCATTGACCTGGCCTTTGCCAACCCCACCATGACCCCTTTCGTACACAATTGGAATACCTCATCCATACCCTCCACAGGATCGGACCACGTCCCCATCTCCATCTCCCTTTCAGCCCCTCTCCGGCATGCCCCTCCCCCCCAAGCCAAGTGGGATCTCTTGGATTGGACTGTTCTAGAACCCACCCTCAAGGCCTTTCGCGTCCCCCCGCCCCCCCACACCCCTCTCCCCAGCAGTTTGACTCCTGGTTCTCTGCTTCCCTGTCCTGCCTGACCTCAATCCTCAGAATGGCAGCCCCCACATCACGTCCTTCCGCCAAATCTAAACCATGGTGGACCCCCCTCCTCACCGCCCTCCGTAAGGAATACAACAAAGCTACAAGAAAAGCAAAGAATCTACAAAATGCACGAGCAAGGGAAACGGCAAGACTCTCCAGGAATGGCTACTTCAAAGCCATCAAACGAGCCAAATCAGCATACTGGGCCGATTTCCTCGCCAAGACCACCCCGAACAACATCTGGACCGCCAAGAAACTGGTTACACCCAGGCAGGCGGTACGTTTCCCCTCCCTCCCAGATGCCAACGACCCCACCTCCATTAACAATGCCCTCCTCGCCCACTTTTTCCCACCCCGGCCAGAACCCCCGCCCAGGGGGAGGCTCTCGCCCGTGCCCGACGCACCCCCCCTCACTCGAGATGAAATCTCCTCGGCTCTCTCCAAGTCCTCACCCTCCTCCGCCCCAGGACCGGACGATATACCGTACTCCGTCTGGAAACACATCCACAAACACTACCCTGACATCCTTCTAGAGCTCCTAAACCCCCTTCTGACGTATGGTTACCACCCTCCCTCGCTGAAAATTGCCAATGGCGTCGTTTTGGACAAACCAGGCAAAGCCTCCTACGACTCTCCAGCATCCTTCCGCATCATAGTTCTACTGAAAACCGTTTCCAAGATCCTGGAAAGGATCATGGTGGCCCGGCTCTTTTCGTTGGGCACGTCATCTGGCCTGCTTCACCCCAACCAATGTGGATCCGTGCCAGGCCTAGGCACTTTCGACGCCTGCGCCACCCTGGTCCACGAAGTCAAAACCCTTCAACGCACCCACCGCAAGGTATCCTCCCTCTTCCTTGACATCAAAGCCGGCTTCGATAACGTCGACGCCCTCACCCTCCGCAAGCGTCTCTTAGACAAAAACACCCCCAAATACATGGTCGACTGGGTCTCCTCCTTCCTGTCAGAACGGAAGTGCACACTAGTCTACCAAGGCTCCCCCAGGACCCCCTCCCCAGTCACGGTCGGAACCCCCCAAGGCTCCCCAATTTCTCCCCTTTTGTTCCTCATATACGTGGCACCCCTCCATGCCGACATTAAGGGAGGCCTTATGCTTTCCTACGTCGACGACTTTTCACTCACAGTCTCCTCCCCCTCCTACCGGTCCAATGTGCGCCGACTACAAAGCCTTTTCTCATCCCTATCCCGACGCGCCTCAGCGTTGGGTGTGTCCTTCTCCATCCCAAAAACAGAACTCATCTATTGGCGTACCCCAAGCCAAAGAGGTTCCCTCAAATCCAACCACCCCGTCACCCTTAATGACCAGATATTCCGCCCCTCCGAAGAGGTGAGGTGGCTCGGTTACTGGTTCTCCCCCGCCCTCACCACCACCAATCACTTTGAGAGACGCCTGGCTTTGGCCAACGCTGTCTTTTCCTTCCTAAAAAGAGTCGCCTCCCCGGGAGCGGGTGTCCGCCCCTTCCTCTCACACCGGCTCGCCATGGGACTCGTCCTCCCAATCCTCACATACGGCGCAGACCTCTTCGTCCCAAATACCCGCTCCACCACCCGCATGAGCTCCTTCTGGCACAGGGTCCAAAGATGGACCACCAACTCCTTTTTTGCCACCCCCACCCCGATACTGTCCAGGGAGGCTTGCCTCCCCCCCATAGGTCCTTACTGCAGGCATAAGAGACGCACCGCGGCTCTCAGGCTCTGCTGCTCACCCCCTACGCTCAACCCCGCAGCGGCCCGCCTCCCGCCCACATTTCCCTCCCTGTCTAGTTTTAGGGCCCCCGATACCTGCCGACCAATGACCATCGGCCTCTCATCCGTTTACCTCCCCCTCAGCTGGAAGACCCCAGTCCCCTCCCCCCCCATGAGGAGACACCTCCCCATCGACGAACTCGCACACTTGGCCTTTCCCCTCGGTCACGGCTTCCCTCGTTTCCCCCAGATCGGGGGAGCCACCCTCCCCCAGTCAGAAGACATCCCACCCCCGACTCTCATGGCACGGACCTACGCCACCCTCAAAGAAAGGTCTCAGAAACTATTACTCCAGGACTGGGAAGATTCACACCCGGCACCCCCCTACTACGCGTATTCCGCCTCTACGACCCCCCATCCCTTCATGGGACTCGCCAAATTCACCGCCAGCCGCATACACCAAATGCGCGCTGGCAAAAGCTACCTGCTGGCCCACCCTACCTGGCGCGACGACCCAGACCACCCACCCACCTGTCCCCGGTGTCAAGAAGCCCCAGAAACCTTCGAACACGCCATCCTACACTGCCCTGCCAGAGCTGAAGCCAGACACTGCCACCTAAGTGCAGTCGAAAGCCTCTCGCCCGAGAGCCCAATTTGGAACCACCCTCCCTCCCTCTCAGCCCTCCGGAGCTTCATCCTAGACACCCGCACCGGGTACCCCCCTGGTGACCCCCCCCTCGAAGAATAGCCGCTCCCACCACCCCCCACACAGCGTAATACCTCCCCCAGCACCCCCCACCCTACGACCCGCATGTTGTGTTTGTAAAAACTTTCTTTGAATAATTTACGAATTACGAAGTATGTTGGATTTTTCCTATATTTTTATGTTTTTGACAGACGAGGCCGACGGTTTAGGGCTTCACGACTTAGTACGACCAGGGCGTGGGAAATGGTTTTTTTTGTTATATGTTTTGTGCTTTATAGGTTTTGTTTTTTCCATAGCTACCGCTACAGGAAGCTTTTTGTACCTTAAAACAATGAACGCATGATATAAAAAATAAAAATAAAAAAAGGCCTCTTGGTTGAGACACGAACCATCTCCTCTACACCTCCGGCGATTGAAATCTCAACACCACAAGAAATCATCGTCGGATCCACCCTTTCTCCAACGCACTCTTAGTGAGCTGCACCCCCCCTATGATAGTTTCGGACTTGGGCACCCGTTTCTTAGGGCCCGTCCCATCCCCCTCTTTGCTTTCATTTCGCGTTTTCGCTTAACGCTCGCACGGTCGGCAACACCCTCGCGTCTATGTTACAGACGGCTGGGATCACGGTTCGCAGTAAGGGAAACCTTTTCACCAGGCTACGGTCGATTTCTCTACTCTCTTCGTTTACGTTTCGCTCGAGGCTGCCTAGTCAGACACGCACACGTTTCCGATAGTTCCTACGATGCTTGGGTCTACCCCTCCTCTCCTCCGCTCGGTTTCATCCCGTGGCTCGGTTACAGCCAAACGTCCTCTCATTAGCTGGCATTCTTACTGCCAACGGGCACCACCCATCCCTGGCGGCGGGCTCGGTCGCACCCCTCGATTACGCTCGGTCATGGTATTGCACTGCCTCCTTGGACGATGTCAACCCCTTGGGTTACAGAGTAATTGTGATGGATTTGCTTGGTTTTAGCGTTCACTGTCCCCCCGTTCTGTGTTCTGTAGTCTTAGGCTAAAATTTCACGGTCGGGTTTCTGTTAGAGCACTTGGGATATAAACGGAGGTTCATTTGTACTTTGTTTTAAGGGGGAGGAGTTTTCGGGTCCGGTTTTTCCTGTCGTCTCCTGCCTGTTGTGTTGGTAATTTACTTCTGTTGTCTACTTAGCCGATAGGGGTTTTTTGTCTTCGCGGCGGGATTCTGCGGTTGGTTCCATACCAGAGGGACTTGGGATGATGGTTTTTTCCGGTGGACCGAGGTGGATTTCTTTACACAGGGGGTTTTTCCTTACCATAGCTTACCGCTGCACGTAGCCTTTGTACCCCGTAGTTGATAAATCAAAGCGCATGATATAAAAAAAAGAAAAAAAAGGCCTCTTTGTTGAGAGTTCTTCACGCAACCATCTAAGTTATTTTCCTACAATATATTTTATCTTTACTATACTACCGGGCCAAGGACATAGTCTCTCTCACGAGCTTAGCAATATTTCTTACGAGACAGGAGTCTGTATACTCAGGTGTCATTGTTCGTATATATTGAAGATAGTGCGATCACTATCAAGAAGAGGGTTACCTGCTGCAAGTATCGCCCGAAGGGAAGAGGATCGTAACATTTGGTTGCGTCACATACGCAGCACTTAACCAGAAACAGACACGACGGAATCACCACAAGAGGACAACATCGAAGTAGCAATATTCGATACTACCACACTAGGAGAAGCACTCGACCAGACACTAGGAGAATCAAGGGCAACTAGCCCAGACACACCAGAACCGGCATCACCAGCTGGGTCAGAAACAACTACACTACTAGGCGGAACTCGACGAAATACGATGTCGCTAGCAGGACCAGCGGACACAGCAGAAGTAGGGACGGAAAGCGCGGGGAATATTGGTACCCAGGTACCGGAACTCAATGTGGAACAACTCCAGCAAATCATAGCAAACCTCACAGGAGGTAACCGAAGACCAAAGATTAAAGAACCAGAGACGTTCACAGGAGATCGAACCAAATTACGAGGATGGCTGGCACAACTCAAAGTCTACTTCACAGCTGTGGGATGGACTGAAGGCCATCATGCTGACAGGATCCTTTATACATCAAGCCTCCTGAGAGGAGACGCAGGAGCATGGATTACGCCCTATGCAGAAGGACGAATTTCTCACGAATGGGAAACATGGGAAGCTTTTGTGGACGAAGTCAAGAATCAATTCGGAGCCATTGACGCCATGGGAGAAGCAAGACTCAAGATACAAAAGCTACGACAAGGAAACAGAACTATGACAGAATACTGGAACGAATTCCGACTCGCAGCCACAGAAGCGGACCTGGACGAATATACAGCAGGAGAATGCCTACTCACGGGCATGAACACGGCACTCCAAGAAGCATGGGGAACAGATAGTGGCGATTTCGTCAGTACAGAAACATTAGCCAAATGGGCAATCAAGAAAGAAACCAAATTGGCCACAGTCAAACATATCTAAAAGAAGGGAACTACAGAAAGAACGATAAGCACACCACGAAATCTGAATGGAACCTTCAAACCGACAAACAACAACCCTTCAGAAGGAGATCCAATGACTTGGATGCAACAAGGCGAAAGCCAAGGCTACACCCTGAGGAATTCAAAGAAGGATAAGGGAAAAACTATGCCTCAAATGTGCAGGGGCAGGACACCAAGTACGAAACTGCGACAGACCAAGAGACGGAAGGAACTATACCACGACACCCAAGCAAGGACAACTCCAGAGAAGGGTGGGACCGTGGGCGGCAAAGCCGAGCATCAAGGAAATCGAAGTCTAGGAAGACTCCGAGCAGTCGGGAAACGACGAAAGTCCCCAGTAAAGGATGGTACAGGGACAGACCGGAACGAAAACCCATCATCATGGAAAACTACTACGCGGCGCTCAACTACACGGAGTCACTCGAACGAGAAAATGATCACATCATGATCAAGATACAACTACATGGAAAACAGGAGTCAGTTACGATAAACGCGATGATAGATTCAGGGGTACTGAAGACTTTATCGACGAAGGCATATGCACAAAACACAGAATTACGAAGACAAAGGCCAAGAAAAGAAGAGAGATCTACCTTGCGGATGGAAACCAAGCGCTATGGGTCCAGTTACCCATCTGGCGAAAGTACCTATGGACATCAACAGCCATAGGGAATTGGCAACTTTTCAAGTGGCAAATCTCCAGAACCATGAGGTTATCCTAGGAATGCCATGTTACGAACGCATAATCCCACAATCGATTGGGGTCAAAGAAGATATATTCAACAGCGAACGATGTACGACATGGTGTCTCAACAGTTCGCCCGTTGCATATGCGGTACAGAAGAAGAAGCTCTGGAAGAAAACCTCCTCACTAAGTACTGAAGGTACAAGTCGAAATGGACGAAAAAGTCCAAGTTCAAAGATTATCTCCTCAGGCTAGAATGCCTACGAAAGGATCGAAAGAAGCAGCAGGACACGACCTGTATGCTAATGAGCAAGTCTGTATACTTGCAGGAGAACAGAAGACAATCGGAACCGAATAGCCATCGGGCTACCTCAGAATACCTATGGGCGCATCGCTCCGCCGAGTGGTTTAGCAGTCAAAAACAGACTCACAACCAAGCAGGGGTAATAGACGCGGATTATACCGGGGAAATCAAGGTAGTCTTGGTCAACCAAGGTATCGACCAGTTCCAGGTGGAACAAGGCGATCGGATCGCACAATTGATTATTGAAAAGATCAATACGAACGAACTACAAGAAGTTCAAGAACTAAGAAAAACGGATCGAGGAACAAAAGGATTCGGAAGCAGGAACCAATCTAAGAAAGAAAGGAGACCGATCAACATCAGCAAAATATAGGCAAAAGCATTCGGAAGTGTTTACCAAGAGGAGAGACAACCGGCGTCCTAAGATGGGACCCGGTCCACGACGAGATCCATTTAGAAAAGATCAATATCAGTACCGAACTGGCAATCAAGGAAAAACAGAGAAAGAAAGAGGAGGAGAAACAAAACCTCCAAGAAACGATACCACGGGAATATCACGAATACCTCAATGTGTTCGAAAGAGGAGAAAAAACAACACTACCACCACATGAAAAGGAATCGACCTAGGTATCGACATAGAACCGGGACAGGAAGTACCGGACAAGAAATTTTATCCACTCAGCTATGATGAGATTCAAGAACTACACATATACATCAAGCAAAACGAAGTGAGAAGATGGATAAGGGAAGTGAAGGCCGAAAGGGCATCACCAATCATGTTCGTCAAGAAAAAGGACGGGAGTCTAAGACTTTGCGTGGACTATCGAGGACTTAATGAAGTCACGAAGAAGGACTGATATCCACTACTGCTGATAGGTGAAGCACTGGATAGGCTAAGCATGGCCAAGTACTTCACGAAACTGGATATTAAGGACGCCTACCACAACATCAGGATTCGAGAAGGAGACGAATATAAAACCACTTTCAGCAGCAAGCTGGGAACTTACGAATATCTGGTGGTACCATTCGGAGTATGCAATGCGCCAGCCGCATTTCAAAAATGGATCAACAGAGTACTGCTACGATACATGGATATGTGTTGTATAGTATACCTGAACGACATCCTGATATACTCACACAACCTGGAACAACACCGAAAAGACGTCAAAAACATATTGGAAGCCCTCCGACCATCGGGAATGAAAGTCAAACCGTCGAAATGCGAATTCCACAAAAAGGAAACGGAATACCTAGGATTTGTGGTGAACCAAGAAGGAGTCGAAGTCGACACCGTCAAAACTCAAGCAATATGGGAATGGCAACAACCGAAAACGAAAAAAGAAATCCAATGTTTCCTAGGATTTTGCAATTTCTATCGACGATTCATACAAGGATTCAGCAGAATAGCAAAACCGCTATACGAGAGGACACACAAGAAATATGATGGAAAATAGAAATGGGAAACCGAGTAACAACAACCCTTCGATGAACTCCGAAAGGCACTGAACACAACTCCGGTATTAGTTCATTTCGACCCAAACAGGCCTATCAAAATCGAAACCGACGCTTTGAAATACATATGCGCAGGCATACTATCACAACAATGCGAAGATGGGAAATGGAGGCCGGTGGCATATCGATCCAAGGGAATGAAAGATGCTTAATTCAACTACGACCTACACAACAAAGAACTGTTACCCGTGGTACAAGCATTCGAAGAATGGAAAAGGTATACCAGAAGCAGCCGATATAGGATCCAAGTTTTCACCGACCATAAGAACTTGACAACCTTCATGACCACCAAAGCCCTAACCGACAGACAAATACGATAGGTACGGAAAGTACGACAATACAACTTCAGGATCATATACCGACCTGGAAACCAAGGGGGAAAACGGGACGCCCTCACAAGAAGGACAGGGGACATACAAACCTTGAAGGAAAAACACCTGTCAAAACGAGAAGGACTCGGAATACTATTGCCCAAGGAGCAATTCTGAGAGGAAGCGGCAATCGAAGAAATAGAACTAGCAGAGTTCTACGACAAAGACGAAGGAATGATACGAGAAGCATGAGAAACAGACGAAGGAATCCAAATGATCAAACGAGCTCTGGAAGCCGGGGATAAAGAGTTGAAGGGGGTGGCCTTAGGACTATGCCAATGGAAAGATGGATACCTGTGGCACCAAGGGAGGATATGGGTCCCAGAAAACGAAGGGCTACAAACGGCTCTTATCTCCAAACACCACGATCAACCCCAAGCAGGACACGGAGGAACGGCAAAAACTACTGAACTTATCGGGAGACAATATTACTGGTCAAAGATAAGAGAGACTATCAAAAAATATGTCAAGAACTGCGACACATGTCAAAGGACCAAAGTCGTACGACACGTACCATATGGCCTTCTACAGTCAAATGACGCACAAGACAGACCTTGGAAATCGATCGTCATGGATTTTATCACCGACCTGCCGAAGTCCGAAGGATATGACACAATATTAGTTGCCATCGATCGCATGACCAAAATGAGTCATTATATTCCATGCAAATAGGGTCTAGATGCACGGTGGTTTGCAAACTTGTTCATGAGAGAGATAGTCAGGTTACATGGACTACCACGGGACATCATCACCGACAGAGGAACGCTATTCACATCAGACTTATGGAAGAAAACAACGGAAGAACTCGGAATTGAACGAAGATTAAGCACAGCCTTCCACTCTCAGATGGACGGGCAAACGAAGAGGACAAACACGATATTGGAACAATACCTACGGGCATACATCAACTACCAACAAGACGATTGGTGTGGATATCTGCCATTGGCAGAGTTCGCATACAACAACGGATATCAAGATACAATCAAGAACACGACATTTTTCGCAAACTACGGAATCAACCTCGAATACGAGATGATAGGACACCTCATCCAAGGAAACCAAAAGAAACCAGAAGAAATGACTCAATTGCATGAGTCATTACAAAGCGAAATGGTGGCAGCCCAATTAAGACCGAAGGAATATTACGATCAACACCGAAAACCCGATCCGAACCTACAATCAGGAGATAAGGTATGGTTACTACCAAGGAATATCAAGACCACGAGACCATCAAAAAAATTGGACTACAAGAAGATGGGCCCATTTAAAAGCTTGGCAAAAATCGGAACGAGCGCTTATAAGCTGGACCAATCGCCATCAATAGCAATACACAATATATTCCACATATCACTCCTCAAACCTTACCAAGACAATCGATTTCCCTCTCAAATTCAAGAACCTCCTCCACCTATCAAAATCGAAGGCGAATAAGAATATGAACTCGACGAAATAATCAATTCTCGACTCTACTACACAAAGGTTCAATATCGAGCTAAGTGGAAAGGATACTCACCAGAATACGACAAAGTCTGATACCCTTCAGAAAACTTCAACAACGCCCAACATGCAGTCCAGCAATTCCACCAACGATACCCAGGTAAGCCAAGACTGGGTAGAACTCAAGGTCGAACTCAAACCCGACCGAGGCTGGGGAGACAACAAGCTCAGCCCAGGGCCATTTCCGACTACTAACCCGGGCTACAACATACCAACGGAACAGGAACTGGACGAAAGCCAAGCAAAGGCCATTGAAACGGCAAAAACACAATAGACTATCGTGGACAGCATGTTACGACGACGGGTGCTTCGTGCACCTTAGTGAGAAACAAGGACAAGGGTGGTACCCTCAAGAACCAAAACGGAAGGGACGAACCTAGAACGAAGAACATAAAAAGATACATTGGGAACAATGTTTTCGGAACGACTGCCGATTTCACAAAAATGAGAAAATCAAAGCCGACTACTACCCGAGATCGGAAGGCAGAAAGGAACCTCTTACGAAAAGGGATGAAAAAACAGGGAAAGCAAGAGAAACCGTGAGGACACGGTTGGCGGAAGAGGGGGGCGAAAGTTCAGAAATGACGATGGTTCCAGACCCAGAAGCCTTACAGAGGCAGATTGGTGAACTGCTGGACGAACGAGACCGTCTTCAAGAACGACTAAAGGACCAACGATCATTGATCGAAGATCAACAACACAAGATATTGGAACAACAACGAGCCCTAGAGGTCGGCAACCTCACACTTGAATTTGTACACAAGAGGTGGAGAGACTCCGAAGATGATATTCAGAGAATGAGAAGAGAGGCAAGACGGTTGGGAAGCCGAGTGACGGACTTAGGGTTTTGAGCATCGTGGGACCGATGATAGGGGGAAAGGGAGCTAATGTCACAAACGGTGACTAGCAGGATAGGGTTTTCACATGACTTACACTCGTGAGTCATAAGGGTTTTAGTATTTGCATATGACTACGCGATAGCATGTTATTCTTTTGTTATGATTGGTTTATTCTTTTGACATGACTCAAGATTGTAGTCATATGATTATGACTTTCGCACATGACTCGAAGTTATAAGTCATGGGTTTCACACATGTGATGCGAGTTACGCACATGATAGGTTTATTGTGTGTTGATTGGTTAGTTATTATTGTGTAGTGACTCGTAGGAGTCAGTTGATGGATTTCACACTGTGACTCACTAGGAGTCATAGGGGCGCGTGATGCGAAGGATGAGTCATGGGTTGCGGAAGAACGGATATAAAAGAGGACCCTTACGGCCTCTCGGTTGGTACCCTACTACGATACAAGACTTGGGAAAATGTTCGGCAACCCCGAGCTTTACGCCAAGGCCTTCCCCCACTCCTGGGAGGCGGAGCAATTCCGCGCCGGAGAATACGACCTGTCTGTTTTCACAGACGCCACCCTCCACCCGGACTACAAAGCCAAAAACCAACCATCCTACGCCCAGGCGGCCGGCTCCGGAGGAAAGAGCGGGAAAAAGAAACCCAAGCAAACGAAAGCTACAGAGGTTGCGAGCAATGAGGACAGGACCTTAAAAACTTCTGCCCCTCCCCTCCCCTTCGCTTCTAGACGTTTCTTCGCCCCACGCTCCTCCCACGCCCCTCACGCCCTTTCGAGACGTATCGCTCGTTCCCTTCCTGACATTGTCGCCAATGCCCTCACCGACTCAAACTGCCTCCTCCCAAAGGGCTTCTTCGCAAAAGTCAACGACCGAGGAGCAGTCTCGCTCACCTGCACTGACCCACACACGCCCGCTTCTTCCTATGCCCCCTACTTCGACGTCCTCACAAGGCGCCTCAACCAGGCCTTCCCAACAGGCGACAACCCCTGGCTCCCTTTCTGCCTCGCCCCGACCGCTGTACAGCTGGTCATACACAGCATCCCCACCGATGAAATGCCCGAAGACGACGAGCAACTCTACCCCCATCTCAAAGCATCTATTGGTTTCGCGAAAGCGGTCCAAATCCAGTCGGCCAGGTACCTTAACCCTGACCGAGCTTCTCGAACCGCCAAAGAAGCGCTTTCGGTGGTCGTCTCCGTTGACCCCGACGACGTTCCAACTCTCACACCATCTATCTTCCTATACTCAGAACGCCGGAAAGTGGAAAAGGCAATTTCCGCCAACCGATACACACAATGCTCCAACTGCTGTCGCTTCGGCCACGCTGCCGCACGGTGCAAGCAGAAACATCCATCCTGCCCCATCTGTGCGCTTCACCATACCAAGGCCGCTCACAGGTGCCAGAACCCCACCTGCCCCAAAGGGGGCAACGAAAGACCCGTGGCGGAATGCTGCCCGACCTCACCGCCCCACTGCGCCAACTGCGGCAACGACCACACCGCCTACGCTAAGGAATGCATGTCCCGCCCTATCCCCCCCACCCGCCCCGTGCCCCCCTCGGAGTCTGTCGGCTCCTCCGCATCCTCGGACAGTCAAGAGTCCATGGATGTGGAAGAAGATGGCGTGCCAGCACCCACTACTCCCCAGGCCCACCCAACCTCCGATCCTGGCCCTGCCACCCCCCGCCCCGTAACCGCCGTTCATGTGCCACCTACAGGTGCAACGGGTCCTGCTCCCTCAGGTCCCCCCGCGCCCCCCGTAACTCCAGTCAACCGCCGGGGTCGTCCCCGCCATGATTAACGCCCAACCTTCTAGCAGAACCGTGGGGCCGGCCCCCTCGCCCGAAATCACACTCATTCAACACAACAGCCTGGGAAGCTGGGATGTGTTTCTTTCCCTCTTTTCGTCGTTTTCGATGCGCCACCCCCCACAGCTGGTCTTTCTTCAAGACCCCCCGTCCTCCAAGGGATTTTTGCCCACCTTTAATGGGTACAAGTCTTTCGCCCCCCCCTCGCCCCTCCCTAAGGTGGCCTGCTACGTTTCTTCCGAATTTTTAAAAACCAACCCCGTACTCCCAGTGTTCACGCCGGACGTGAATGACTACATGCATATTGATGTTTACACCCCTTCAGGCTGCTTCGGCACCAGTTTTTCTTTTTTCCGCCTGGCAAACATTTATTCACGTTCCAGGTACCCACAACTACACACAGTCAGACCCGATCAGATTTTCGTTACCATTGGCGTTCCCTACCTTGTGGTAGGAGATTTCAACATCCACAGCCCCCGCACCGACCCCCTCCGCCTCCCCTCCTCCCAGGAAGCGTCCATCGCCGACCCCTACTTCGATAAAGCCGACGACCTCAACTTTACCTGCATCAACACCCCGGGGGAGTACACCCGGTACCCCCTCTCTGGCCCCCACAGACCCAGCGTCATAGACCTGGCCTTTGCTAACCCCGCTATGTTTCCTTTCGTACACAATTGGAACACCTCATCCCTACCCTCCACCGGGTCGGATCACGTCCCCATCTCCATCTCCCTCTCAGCTCCCCTCAGACACGCCCCCCCACCCCAGGCCAAATGGGACCTCCTGGACTGGACTGCCCTAGAACCGGCCCTCAAAGCCTACCACGTCCCCCCTCCCCCCCCACACCCCTCCCCCCAGCAGTTTGACGCCTGGTTCTCGGCCTCTTTGTCCTGCCTGACCTCAACGCTTAGAACGGCTGCCCCCACATCGAGACCATCATCCAGGTCTAAACCATGGTGGACCCCCCTCCTCACCGCGCTCCGAAAAGAGTACAACAAAGCCACGAGAAAAAGCAAAAAACTCCAAACTACACAAGCAAGGGAGACAGCCAGGCACTCCAGGAATGGTTACTTCAAAGCCATCAAGCGCGCCAAGTCCACATACTGGGCTGATTTCCTGGCCAAAACCACCCCCAACAATATCTGGACCGCCAAGAAGCTTGTCACTCCCAGACAAGCCGCGAGGTTCCCATCCCTCCCAGACGCAAACGACCCCACCTCCATCAACAACGCCTCCTCGCCCACTTCTTCCCGCCTCGGTCGGAACCCCCGCCCAGGGGCGGCTCTCACCCGTGCCCAACGCACCCCCCCTCACCAAAGACGAAATCTCCTCGGCCCTTGCCAAGTCCTCGCCCTCCTCGGCCCCAGGGCCTGACGAAATACCCTACTCTGTTTGGAAACACATCCAGAAGCACTACCCCGACATACTTCTAAATCTCCTAGGCCCCCTCCTGGCATACGGGTACCACCCTCCTTCGTTGAAAATTGCCAACGGTGTCGTCTTGGACAAACCAGGCAAAGCCTCCTACGACTCCCCCGCCTCCTTCCGCATCATAGTCTTGCTAAAAACTATCTCCAAGATCTTGGAGAGAGTTATGGCGGTCCGCCTATTTGCTCTGGCTAAGTCATCTGGCCTGCTACACCCCAACCAATGTGGCTCGGTCCCAGGTTTAAGCACCTTCGATGCCTGCACCACCCTGGTCCACGAAGTTAAAACCCTCCAACGCACCCACCGTAAGGTGTCCTCCCTCTTCCTCGACATCAAAGCCGGTTTCGACAACGTCGACGCCCTCACCCTCCGCAAACGCCTCCTAGACAAGAACACCCCCAGATACATGGTTGACTGGGTCTCCTCTTTCCTCGCGGAACGAAGGTGTACCCTGGTCTACCAAGGTTCGCCCAAGACCCCCTCCCCAGTCACAGTCGGAACACCTCAGGGTTCCCCCATCTCCCGCTTTTATTCCTCATTTACGTGGCACCCTCTTCATACCGACATAGAGAAGGCCTTATGCTTTCCTACGTTGACGACTTCGCACTCACGGTCTCCTCCCCCTCCTACCGTTCCAATGTGCGCCGGCTGCAAAGCTTGTTCACAGCCCTATCCCGCCGGCCACGACCCTAGGCGTGGCCTTCTCCATCCCGAAAACAGAACTCATCCACTGGCGCACTCCAAGCCAAAGAGGCACCCTCAAAGCCAATCACCCGTCACCCTCAACGACCAGATCTTCCGCCCTCCGAAGAGTGAGGTGGCTCGGTTACTGGTTCTCTCCTGCCCTCAACACCTCCAATCACTTCGAAAGACGCCTAGCCCTGGCCAATGCCGCGTTCTCCTTTATAAGAAGAGTTGCCTCCCGGGGGCGGGGTCCGTCCTTTCCTCTCCACCGGCTCGCCATGGGCCTCATCCTCCCGATCCTCACCTACGGTGCAGACCTTTCATCCCGAACACTCGCTCCACCAATCGCATGAGCACTTTCTGGCATAGAGTGCAGAGGTGGACCACCAATTGTTTTTTCGCCACCCCCATCCCTATTTGTCCAGGAAGCATGCCTCCCTCCCATCGGCCCGTACTGCAAACACAGAAGACGCATAGCAGCGCTCAGGCTCTGCTGCTCACCACCCTCCCTAAATCCCGCGGCTGCCCGCCTCCCCTCCACCTTCCCCTCACTATCCAACTTCAGGGCCTCTGACACTTGTCGCCCATTGACTATTGGTCTCTCGTCCGTCTACCTTCCCCTCAACTGGAAAACCCCGGTTCCCTCCCCCCCTATGAGAAGACACCTCCCCATTGATGAGCTCGCTCACATGGCCTTTCCCCTCGGACACGGGTTCAAACGCTTCCCCCAGTTAGCCGTGCACCCCTCCCCCCATCGGAAGACATCCCGCCCCCGAACCTCATGGCACGAGCCTACACGACGCTCAAAGAAAGGGCTCACAAGCTCCTCCTCCAGGACTGGGAAGACTCCTTCCCAGCACCCCCCTACTACGAGTACCCCGCCTCCACCACCCCTCACCCCTTCATGGGGCTCGATAAGTTCACCGCCGGCCGTATACACCAAATGCGCTCCGGCAAAAGCTACCTGCTTGCCCACCCCACCTGGCGGGACGACCCAGATCGCCCAACCACCTGCCCCCGGTGTCTCGAAGCCCGAGAGACCTTCGAACACGCCGTCCTTCACTGCCCAGCCAGGGCTGAAGCCAGACACTCCCATCTAAGTGGGGTAGAAAGCCTCTCGCCCGAGAGCCCAATCTGGAATCATCCACCCTCCCTCTCAGCCCTTCGGCGTTTCATCCTAGACACCTGCACCGGGTTCCCCCACGGCGACCCCCCCCTCCTGACCAACAATAGAGACCAACCGCCCGCACGCCCCCCCGGCCCAAGCTATCCCCCACCTCACCCACCCTACGACCTGCGCGTTTGTTTTTTGTATTTCTTTTTAAGGCTTACGAGCTACGAAGTGCGTTGGATTTTCCCTATATGATGTATGTTTTTGACAGACGAGGCCGCGAGTTTTTTGGCTTCAATACTTAGTACCAGCAAGAGTGGGAAATGGTTTCTTTTGTTTATGGTTTTGCTTTATAGGTTTTGTTTTTTCCATAGCTACCGCTACATGAAGCTTTTTGTACCTTAAAACAATGAACGCATGATATAAAAAAAAAAAAAAAAGGCCTCTCGGTTGGTACACGAACCATCTCCTCTACACCTCCGGCGATTGAAATCTCAACACCACGAGAAATCATCGTCAACATCCTTTCTCCAAAACGCACTCTCAGTGAGCTGCACCCCCCCCCTATGATAGATTCGGACTTGGGCACCCGTTTCTTAGGGACCGTCCCATCCCCCTCTTCGCTTTTGTTTCGCGTCCTCGCTTAGCATTTGCACGGTCGGCAACACCCTCGCGTCCATGTTACAGACGGCTGGGATCACGGTTCGCAGTAAGAGAAAACTTTTCACAAGGCCACGGTCGATTTCTCTACTCTCTTCGATTACGTTTCGCTTGAGGCTGCCTAGTCAGACACGCACACGTTTCTGATAGTTCCTACGATACTTGGGTCTACCCCTCCTCTCCTCCGCTTGGTTTCGTCCCGTGGCTCGGTTACAGCCAAACATCCTCTCATTAGCTAGCACTCTTACTGCCACTTCCCCTGGGTCCACCCCTTCCCCGTGGCTCGGCTCGGCCACAGCCCTCGGTTACGCTCGGTCATGGTATTGCACTGCCTCCTTGGACGATGTCAACGCCTTGGGTTACGGAGTAATGTGATGGATTTGCTTGGTTTTAGCTTTGCCTGTCCCCCCGTTCTGTGTTCTGTAGTTTTGGCTGAATTTTCACGGTCGGGTTTCTGTCAGAGTACTCTGGGATATTAATGTGGTTTCTTTTGTTATTATGTCAAGGGGGAGTTTTCGGGTCCGGTTTTCCTGTTGTCTCCTGCTTGTCGTGTTGGTGATTTATTTCTGTTGTCTACTTAGCCGATAGGGGTATCTTTGTCTTCGCGGCGGGATCGTGCGGTTGGTTCCATACCAGAGGGACGTGGGATGATGGTTTTTTCCGGTGGGCCGAGGAGGATTTCTTTGGGGTTTTTTCCTTACCATAGCTTACCGCTGCACGTAGCCTTTGTTCCCCGTAGTTGATAAATACAAAGCGCATGATAAAAAAAAAAAAAAAAAAAGGCCTCTCGGTTGGTAGTGCTTCAAGCAACCATCTAAGTTATTTTCCTACAATATGCTTTATCTTTACTATACTACCAGGCCGAGGACATAGTGTCTCTCACGAGCTTAGCGATATATTGTACGAGACAGGAGTCTGTATACTCAGCTGTCATTGTTCGTACATATTAAATATTGTGCGATTACTACTGAAATGAGGGGTACCTGCTGCAAGTATCGCCCGAAGGGAAGAGGATTGTAACATAAAACGAAACCATTCCCTTCCACCTTCCTTGGACTCATAATGAATGTTGGTCAGCTTGGACAGTCCAAGAACCCGAATATCTCACTCTATCACCAGAGCTTGACCCTGACGGATTCTGGGCACCTATCCAGGACTCTGACTACTCTGAGACTGAAACCTATTACTCTCTCCCCTCCCTTGAAGAAACTGAGATGGAAGCCTAACGGAATCATGAACCATTCTTTTGTTTTATTTCTGTTAGGGGGAATGTAACGGAATCTACTATTATCTCTGCTACTCACTATACTGACGTTGAATATTGCCCATTTAGGATTCCCTAGTAACACATATTTCATCCTTGTATCTTCCTTATTGTTATAGTTTCCTATTGGGTAGTACCTTCCTTTACTCGCTTATTTGCACCTTTTGATTTTGTATCCAATTAGGATACCCTATACTTTCCTACTATGTATTACTGGATTAGTACATCAGTAGCGATCCCTTGTTTGTTTTATTTCATTACTTGTTTTGTTAGTTATATCCTGTGGCTTCTATGATCTTGTTTAGGACTTAGAAGTTTCCCTACTCATGTAGCTTTGCATTTTGATGTTTGCTCTTTGGACAGGATATTTGGTTATATTTTATTTGTATTTAAAGAGCTCGAGATCCCCTAAGGATTCGAACTCTCAAGCCTCACCGGAACGCTCTTCTGTAATATACTACAAGTTGAATGGTCACTCTATTAGTCCCTCATCTTTCTTATATCTCTTACAGAGATTCCACTCGACACTTCCACTCCTGTCCTTCAGTATCGCCAGATCTCCCTCTGGGAATCTCGCGATACCTAGGAGGAGGTTACACTGTTTGTCCCAATACACCTCTTGTTGGGCACAGCCGGAACTATCTCTTGCCCAGCCAATTCGACGTAGCCAAGTTCTACACTGAGCCAGAATCTGACTCTCATGAGGAGGACGATGTGGAGCGTCATGCAAGGCGCAGAAGGGCCTTTCTTAGATCCCACAACGTCTGGCAGAGGAGAATTCTGAGTCCAAAAAAACGTTGCATGATAACGAAATTACCAACGAAAAATACCCCGTAACCCCGTATTTATTTCGGAGTTATGGGGCATAGACGAGAGATACAACAACTTGAGTTTTCTAATTTTGCCCCCGATACCCCCTATCCCTCATGAGGTATGGGGATCAAATGTGAACTTTTGCTGATGTACTGCACTTCATTGGATATCAGAACGGATAATAGCCTATAGTGTATGACATCCATGATTCGAGAAATGCTATAAGCATGGAGATGTTAATATACTACAACTTGAGCCTGTACCTAAACCTCTATATTCACTTTTAAATAGTGACAACTCATAGTCAAAACGATTTTGTCATGATATACCTACTTGGAATTCAGCTTTCGCATTTACTTCAATTGCCTATAATATAGATGATCGACAGTATCAGCAATAAGTAGGAGTTCATAACTTTCAAATACATAGCGAGATGTATCACCTACTGGGACCTTTGATACAACCAGGTGCTACTGATGCAAGATATTATCAAATGTATCTTTTTGATCCAGTATTCGCCAGTAATATTCAAACAACCCAATTTCCAGAGCTTAATCAGTGTCTTCCAGCAGTGATAACTAATATGTTAGAGGAAATCTCACCCTAGATTCAAATATATAGGACAGCATTAGAACGCCTTAAAGAGCAGGAGCAGAGTAATGAAGAATATTTGATTACACTCAATCCACGTCTCAAGATTGAGGTACATGGTACTACTGATCCAAGGAGAGGTAACTTACCAACTGTTAGTGAAGTGACTATGATTATACCAGAAGAGTATGGTGAGAATGGGTTTTATGACTTGGTATTGGCTAAAAAAATACGAGAGGCCGAAGATAACCTCTATGTTCAGTCATATAAGTGGATTAATCAGAACCATGCAGCTTACCTACCATTACACTATGTTTTAATGTTTCCAAGAGGTAAGCTTGGCTGGAATTGGGCCTTGGAATTGAACAATCCAGGAGGACAGCGGACCAAAACACAGTTGAAGCAGCGTGTCTTTTATAGATTTCGACAACATATATGTGGTGAGGAAGCAGATACAATTTTCCGGTGCCTACGGCTTTTCCAACAGTTCGTTGTGAATGCTTGGGCTATATGCAACCAGAATAAGCTACTGTGAATTTGGAATCATCAAAAAAACATCCATGCTAATCTCTATAACGGCTCAGTAGATATACTACAAAGAGATGACGTTGATGTTCAACCAGCGAATGTCGAAAGAAAGGTGATATTACCATCAAGCTATCTTCGTTGTGATCGCTTTATGCAGCAAATCTTTCAAGATAGTATGGCAATTGTTCAGCATTTGGGAAGACCATCCTTATTCATTACATTCACCGCCAATCCCAAATAGCCAGAGATCGAACAAGAACTATTACTTGGCCAATCAGCAAGCGACTGACCAGATCTTATTACAAGAGTATTTTACATGAAACAGCCTGCAATGCTTGCAGAAATCAAGTATGACTATATCTTTAGAAAATGCCTAGGAGTAATATGGACTATTGAGTATCAAAAACAGGGATTACCATATATGCATTTACTGGTTTTTCTGGAACTGGATGCTACCTTTCTTACACCTACAGTCGTCAACAAGATCATATTGGCAGAGTTACCTGAGGAGAATACAGACTATAAGTGAGAGTTAAGTCAGATAATACGGTCGACAATGGTACATACTCTGTGTGCAGGAGGTAATACCAATTCATTATGCATGAGAGGTTAGGGTGGTCAAGTGCTACCATCTTGTTCAAAAAGATATCCTCGACAGTTTCAAGAGGAGACTATTATTCTGGAAAACAGATACCCACTCTATCGGTGTCGTAATCTTGGCAAATCTTTTACAATAATGGATCAGGAATCAGCTCGGGGAATACCAGTAACTATCGACAATCGATAGATACTGCCATATAACCCCTATCTTACCTGACGTTACAATACCCATATTAATGTAGAAATTTGTGGTTCTGTCCAAGTAATTAAATATATTCACAAATATATTTATAAAGGAATTGATCAAGCAACAGCAGATATCACGGACGAAAAAGATGAGATTAAGAGATATCTAACTGGAAGATAGATTGGCCCAACTGAGGCTGTTTAGAGACTTTTCGAATTCAAAGTACATGAGAAATTACCAACAGTGATCCAGTTAGCTATTCACTTACTAGATGAACCGCCAATTTACTTTCCAGAAGGCATCAATGCAGATGAGTTGTGTGCAAGAATTCTGATTGCACAAACAACCTTAACTGCTTTTTTTGAATACAACAGACTACATCAGCAAAAAAAACATCTGTCTTTTGTGCTCTATAGTGAGCCATGTCGTTGAGTTTTACGTTTTGGCTAATCGTGAGTGACCCCGGTTAATCATAATGCTTCCTATTGTATCCTCTAATGATCAGATACAAATCTTAATTTTAGCAAAACATGAGCTATTTTTATCAATATCTCATAGACATTTTACATTACAAAGTTGTATGTTATGAACTCAAATTTCTCAACTTCGGTATGTAAAAGGTCCGTGAGTTCTTTTTAAAAATTGCTCATATTTTGCAGAAAACAGAATTAATATCATCTTCTTGAGTCTAACTAACGGGATTTTTAATATCGAGATCATAGGACTCACGATGTGCCAAAACGTAAAACTTAACGACATGAGGTACAGGGGGCAGGCTGTTTTTTTGCTGATGTACACCACGAGAGCCGGCAGTATTCATATCATGAGTTTCCAGCTCATTATCGGTATTTCAAAAAAGAGTGAGAGTGGCAGTTAAGAACGCGAGCCAGTTCATCAGCAATTGGCAGAATGTATTCAGCAAGCCCCTTTATGGGAGAAAAGTACTATTTATGCCTTCTCCTTACTGTTGTGCATGGACCATAATCATTTGAGCACCTGCAAACTCTTAATGGTATTCAGTATACGACATTAAAGGCGGCATGCATAGCATCTGGTTTGTTAGAGCATGATGGTGAATGGATAGCAAAATTTCAAGAAGGATGTTTATTTAGCAGTGGATCCTCACTTCAACTCTTATTTGCGATCATATTACTTTACAGTACAATTGCTGACCCCTCATCAGGAAAATGTTTTTGTGCGGACCACGGCGGTCCTGAATGCCCCTGAACACTCCTGGACCACCAGGGGGGTTTTGGTCCCCGTGGTCCTGCCTGGTCTGCGCTGATTCACCCTGGTCCACTTCGCATAACCACGGTGCACCAACGCGGACCAGGGGGACCAGCGCGGACCAGGGAGCACCAGGGGGACCGTAACCCCCCCTGGTGGACCAGGACGTGTTTTTACATTTTCCTGATACTATCGTATTTGGAATCAGTACAAGAACTGGTTCTGTGATGATCTGCCTTATAAACTTGAGTCTGGTCAGATGCCAGTATCACCAAATGCCATTAATGGTATGCAAGATGTCCATTTTGACTATAGATTACCTCTTATCAGCAAACACCTTCAGGAGCATGGCAAGTCACTCAATGATTATGGATTACCTTTGCCAATTTTGAACTGGGAAAGTGGAGTCCCTCAAATTAATCGCCTGATTGCTGAAGAACAAGCTTATTCTCCTCACGACGAGATAGCAATACATGCTGATCTTCTGCAATACTTCAATGATGAGCAGTTGGATTGCTTCTCAGCTATTATCGAAGCTGTAGAACAAGGATCCTATAACCAACACCAACTGAGTTTCTTTCTTCACGGACTAGCTGGAACTGGAAAAATCTATTTGTATAGATGTTTCGAGTACAAGAAAAAATTGTTCTTTATGTTGCCTCTTCTGGAATTGCTACTCAGCTATTACCAGGTGGCTGCACTGCACATTCCAGATTCAAAATTCCTCCAAGCAATAATCTTAATTCAACTTGCAATATCTCGAAAAGTTCGGCTGTAGCAATATTAATTCAGCAAATCTCATTGATTATATGGGATGAGGTGCCTATGTAATATAGAGCCTGCTTCGAGGCAGTTAGCCGAACCTTGAATGATATTTGTAGTGCACCTGCAGACCATATTTTTGGGGGCATTCTAATTGTGCTTGGTGGCGATTTCGCATAAATTCAACGAGTGGTGAGATATGGATCGAAGCAGGCAACAATTTTAGCTTGGGTTCAGAGAGCATCAATATGGAATAAGCTTTGTCTCCTCAAGCTAAACAAAAATATGAGAGTTGTTCATGGAGAAAGAAAGACTGAATTTCTAAAATTTCTGGACTTAGTAGTTCACGATCCAAGCAACAATGGAATGCTATTTTTACCTCCCTTTTTGGCACGCATTACAACTGTCGACTCATTATGTGCAAAGATTTATCCACCAGAATTACTTCAGAGAGCTACTACCAGTGCCGATATGTTTAAAGGAAGATCAATCCTGGCTTATCGCTAGTATGATACAGTCAATGAATTCAATGACATATTGATTCAACAAATGCCAGGAACTCTGTATGAGTTTCAGAGTATAACTACTGTTGATCTTAATGATCATGCAGAGGAAGCCGAATCTTTACCAGTTGAATATTTGCAAAGTATCAATATTGCATCAATACCTCCCTCATGTTTAAAGTTAAAGATTAGAGCTCCAATAATCTTATTACAGAATATAAGTCCTAGCGAGGGCTTGTGTAATAGTAAAAGACTTCGAGTTCAAGAAATAGAATGCCATTGTCTGAAGGTTGCCATTCTAGGTGGCAGCTGGGATGGAGCTATACGACTACTACCGCAAATTAAACTTACATCAGCAAAAAAAAAATCTGTCTTTTGTGCTCCACAGTGCGCGATGTCATTGAGTTTTACATTTTGGCTAATCGCGAGTGACCCCGATTAATCATGATGCTTCCGATTGTGTCTCCTAATAACCAGATACAAATCTTAATTTTAGCAAAATATGAGCTATTTTTATCAATATCTCATAGACATTTTACATTACAAAGTTGTATATTATGAACTCAAATTTCTCAACCTCGGTATGTAAAAGGTCCGTGAGTTCTTAATAAAAATTGCTCATATTTTGCAGAAAACAGAATTAATATCATCTTCTTTAGTCAAACTAACGGGATTTTTAATATTGCGATCATAAGACTCACAATGTGCCAAAACGTAAAAACTCAACAACATGAGGCACAGGGGGCAGGCTGTTTTTTTGCTGATGTACCACCAGTGAAGATGATTTACCATTTGTCCTCTCACACAAGCAGTTTCCCATTAGACTCTCTTTTGCAATGACGGTAAACAAGTCACAGGGCCAATCATTCATGCATATTGGCTTAGTTTTGAGAAATGGAGCATTTACTCATGGACAATTATATGTGATGCTCTCTCGAGTGACTTCCGTTGATGGATTAGTTCTTTTAACCTCTGAATCAACACCAGCTTATACTACTAATATTGTATATCCAGAAGTTTTACTTTGAAAGTTTTTCCTTTATTTTAATATTTTCTTCTCATTTTTTTATCTGTATTACTTTAAAAGTTATTCAAGTATCTGATAGCTTGACTTTATTATTTTGTTACCTCCTTATTTGCAAAGACAATTGTGTAAATATAATACAAGATAACAGTTTTATAAACTCAAACTCACCAGAGTGCTCACTTATATACTTTTTTGCCATCAAGCATTTAAAAACAAGGAAATTTATTAGGTATAAAATTTCAGATATTTTCTGACTGTTAAAGATATTTTCTGACTGTTAAAATATCTATATTATCACTTTAACCATTTGCAATACTTATTATAAGCTTCAAGTTATCTATAATTGATAGCTTACTTACATAATTTTACACCTTGAAGCTTTCAAGATGCATGAATCATATTATCTATTAGGTTTCTGTCTATTTCTTACTGTTCAAATATTTGTTATATCACTTTAAATATTTGCAACACTTATTTTAAACTTCAAGTTTTGTATAATTGATTCCTTACTTACACAATATTAGACTATTAGGCTTTAGGGAAGTATGAATCATATTAGTTATAAAATATCTATACTGTTCTGACTTTTAAAATATTTGTTATATTATCTTAAATATTTGCAACACTCATCCTCAAAATCTCAAGTTATCTCTAATTCACCTCCTACTCATATAACTTTAAACCATCAATTTATAGAGAAGTATGAATTATATTATTTATTTAATTTCTATACTGTTCTAACTGTTCAAACATTTGCTATAACACTTTAAATATTTGCAGCACTTATTCCTTCCTTCAAGTTGTCAACAAATAATTGATTACTCACACTATTTTGAACCATCAATCTATAGAGAAGTATGAATTATATTATTTATTTAATTTCTATACTGTTCTGGCTGTTCAAACATTTGTTATATTACTTTAAATATTTGTAACACTTATTCTAAACTTCAAGATATCTACAATTAAATGGATAACTTACACTATTTTAAATGATCATGCTTTGAAGAAACATGTATGAAATTATTTATAAAGTTTCTACACTATTCTGACTGTTCAAATATTTGTTATATTACGTTTCACATTGGCAATACTTATTGCAAATACTATGTTATCCAGAATTTTGTATTAGCTAAATTAATAAAATCTGATTGACCAATAAGCTTTTAGAAATTTTATACCCTAATACAAAATAAGATACTCGATAAAGAAGCCCTATAAAAAGCTTTCACTTGAAGAAAGTTATAAATATTCAACTATTCCTATCATTTATCACAGCAACCTTTGTAAATCAACTAATATCCTACTCTACAAACACTTCCACAAATACCAACAGCTTTATCTCAAATATCCCACTATTCACCCTCATTTGTCTTCTCAATTCTCTCCCCTCATTCTATTACTACACACTTAATACCTACATCTATAACTATAGTTTTGACTACCAAGACTACCACTCAAAAGTGGATGAGATTTCTCGAAATGGTCAATGAAAATACACCACTACCGGACGAAGATCAGTATATCTACACCCAGGTTGTTATGTATCAAACTTGAGCAACAAAGGAGTCCTATGTTATATCAGCAAAAGTTCACGTTTGACACCCATACCTCATGAGGGATAGGGGGTATTGAGGACCAAATTATAAAACTCAAGTGGTTGTATCTCTCGTCCATGCCTCATAACTCTGGAATAAATCCGAGGTTACGGGGCATTTTTTTTTGCGCTGGTAATTTCATTATTATGCAAGGTAGTCTGGACGGACTTCGTCCTCTTTGAGCCGTTGCACGGTCCTTTCAGGCTTGACTCTTCTACTTTAGTTTATCCGGCATTACCTCTCACGCCAGGAATCGTTCCGTTGAGGATTTCTACCTCAAGACTCAATCATGCTTCCCAACAGCCCTAACACGCAGTTGTCTGGTCTATTCCAGCTTTGACCTTTCGCTTATAGTTTATCAGGCATTACCTCTAGCACCACGCATTGTTTCTATTCTTGATCCAAACATTCTGTTCTGAATTTTCTATTGACAAACTCTTCGCGTCTCCGAATATCCACAATGGACCATTCTCCGTAGTTCTTCTACTTTCCTAATTCTTACTTATTTCTCCGCTTCCACCTTGCCATTGCCCCATGACCTAATCCAGCCCCAATAATTTCTCTGTGTATACAAAATCTAAGTGGACGCTATTCGTCGCTTTCGCGACCATGACCATCCATTAATTAATAATCTGTGGCCTTGCACTGTCTTATTCCTTCACTATTGTCGCCTTCCTACCTTCTTCATGGCTCTTTTCGACTTTCCCTTGGCCCCAAGCAACTTTCCGCTGATGTCTTTTTTCACAAACTAGGTTGAAGTCTAACTCTAACCTGCATATTCAAAATAATAATAATAATAATAATAACAATAAGCTCTTTTATTTGCTTATTTTATTTACATCAATATTTGTTGCAAATAGGACATTACCCATCCCTATTCAACTCCTCTTCAGGAGCCTCAACGGCCTCCTCCACTTTGGGATCTGAATGATCGTCCTCCATCTTACTTTCCTCAACGTCTGAAATCGGCAAATCCAAATATCCTGTGGCTACTCTGTCCTCCAGTGGGGCACAAGACTCCTGATCCGGCATCAATCCACCATCCTCCAGCATTTTCTGAATACATATTTTTGTATCTTGAATGAGTTTATCTCGCACACCTGGCAGCTGTCTTTGCTAGGTAGCAGGTTGTCGAAGATAGACATCTAAATTTTATAGTGAGTACAATAGGCTTTAAAACAGCGGATTAGAACCTTTAAATGAGTCAATACTAACTTTGTACTGTCAGAGCAGAAAAATCTGGAGGTTGAACAAATGATCCGAAACTCCAACCCTTCAGAGAATGATACAGACATGCCGTGGTAAGGCATATGAGGACATTGTTAGTACGATTAAGAAATACTTTATCGGTTCTCCCTCGCATGCTCGAACCCCGGTACCACTTATGAAACAAGAGTTTTGCTATCTCTGGCGCAGAAAAGTGCCAACCACAGTTCTGTCTGGGTAAGCCTTATCTCGTCTCACCGGGGAGGATCTCAGTTTACTAACTTGTTGTTCACTTGGGTGACATGTTAACTGATTATTTTCGAGCTAATAGGCAACTCAGGCCTTTATTTCGGCTGGCGGTTTTTACGAGAAGTCATACTGGTCCTCAATTATGTTCTTGCTCTTTGAAACTGGATGTGAGTTGGTGCTAGACTCCCTCAATTTCAACTAAATGTATCTAATTAGCTGTGATCAGTCTCCAATAGGACGTTCTTTGTCAATTAAAGGACTTACAAAAGTCATTGCCTGCCTTTTCTTTACCCTATTTCCCCAACCTAACTCTCTAGCAGCCTTTACCTAATAACCTTCCAGAGGTATATCGTATTCGGCAGGCTTTACAAAGGGATTAACAAACCACTTATTATACTGGACCATATTTGCAGCGTTCTCAAGAATTATCCTCACCTCACCCTCCAATGTATTGCTTTTTGCTGATAGTATAAGAGGGGTCCCGATATTATACTCTGGAAAGTCTGGATCAGCTATACTAGGTCCTGAATGGGACGGCATAATTTCTTCTTCTTCAGGCGTATCAGGAATATAGGGTGAGAATTGTGATAAATCGTCTCTGAGATGGCCGGAATGTAATTGTGCTGCCTGCTCTTGTGATGCAAGCCACTGCGAAGGGCCATTTAGAACCCCCTGTGAAGGGCCATTTAGAATAGGCGTTGGGGTGTCCTCCGTACTCTTTCTTATAAGCATGTCAATTGAAAAAATTATTAGATTTACTTACATCTCTTAACCAACTCCTGACTCTCCTTGAAAGTGGCTGCAGGAGTGGTTGAGCAGGACGTCGTTCGTCCCATCCGCGACGTTTAGGAGGAATGTCATCATCATCAAGATCTGTTGATCGCTCTTCCTCAAAATGAACTCATCGTTGTATTTCCGGTGCTGGCGTTGAAATATCCACGAAGGCTACTGGAGGTCTCGACGATGATGCCTGGGCTCGGGGGGCTAGTCCTACTACTCTGGTGAAGAATGGGATATTCAAGTCTTGGGAGAGCTCACATTGGCCACCAGGAGGCGTGACTGATCTCTGCTCATATTTCCATTCATGATTGTACGTTTATATGAAAGAACCAGAGGAGAAAAAGGAATTAGACATAGAGATAAAAGCTCCGACAGGAATCAAACTCACAGTGTCGTATTGTGGAGGAACAAGCTGTATGTTATTGTTACTACATGGACTCCTAGCTATGAGCCAAGATCCGTGAGAATCATTGGCATAGGCTCAGACTATCCTACAGCCATTTGGCCTCCGAATGACTCAAGGCTATGTGCACGGATGGCTCTGAGCCAAATAGAAACTGTCTATTCAGGATTGCCAGGATAGGATTTCACATGCGGGGCTTGAATGTACATAACTTATCATTTCAAAGATTGTATTATACATACAAGAATAGGATAAAGGATAAAAGGGATGTTTAGCGTCACAGAAAAGCTATCTATAGCACTCAACTAATTCTAATCATAAAAAGACTACTACAAACAGTAAAATCTAAGACTGCCGGGTAACATATAGGAAAGCCGGATGATAGGTCAAACCGGATTGAGATAATGATTAATAGATAGAAGCAAAGTAGAAGCAAAGAAGCAAAGCTCGTAAAACCAAAGAACGATTAGCCAAAGGCTCAAAGAATACGCAGCCCGGCACAAAATGAGTCTCAGAAAACCCAATAAATGGATAGAATCAAGAGCAACACAAAGTGAGAAAAAACCCGTGAAATAAAAGAGAGCCCACCCGAAAGACCCAAGAAGACACTACCCAGCATATATAAGCCCCAACCCCCCCCCATTGCCGAATCCATGGATAGACATGAAAGCAAAACCTAAGAAAGCCAGTGAAAAAAAAGAAAAAACCAACCAAAAGCTCAAAGAAGACGCTGCCCAGCGCAAACAAACCCTAGGCATTGCCCCCATTGCTCCCATTACCCCCACCATTATCATCAGGGCCTTACTCAATAGCGTCATGTACTGACACCTTATACCCAGCAGGTGGGATCCCCGGGGCAAGAGCCACCATTGGGATATCTTATCCTACATATCGGCTCATACACGGCGGCCCCTGCCTCACTCGAGCGTGCAAAATCAGTTCCTTGCAGTGGGTGTGGAACCTAACAACCCTACGATCGTTGCTCAGAATTCTCCTCTCCAATGTATTGTGGGACCTAGGAAAGACCCTTCTGCACCTTGCATGGCGATCTACATCGACCTCCTCATCAAAGTCAGATTCTGGCTCCGTGTAGAACTTGCCGACGTCGAATTGGCCAGTGAAGAGATAGTTCTGGCTATGCCCAACAAGAGGTGTATTGGGACAAACAGGGTCCCCACTATCAGGAGGGGAAACAGCTACTCGGTTGAGGACACAGGCGACAGTAAGGGTGGAGCACTGGGAGGAACAAAGCCAGACATTAACCTGATCGTCCTCGATCAACGCAATCTGGTCAGCGTTATTGGGAGTGATATTCAGGCCTTTAATATCGCAGAGAATTCCAGTGATCTGACGGGGGTGCTCGCCATCTACTATGTACCGACAGGTAGCTTCGCTGAGCTCATGTAAAGTGTAGTGCCTCAGAACCGCCAGCCAACTCTGGTTTGGCATAGCGTTATTACCACAGTTTATCCATAGGGGCTAGTGACCCTACCCAGGCTCGGCACATATTGTCAAAATGAATATTATTCGTACCGGTTTCTCCTCGTGAATGGTCGGTTGAGGATGAGCAACAGCCCATTCATCTCTGGATATGGAACCAGATGCACCACCAGAGCCCCCATCTCCTCCCTCTTCCTCGGCTTCGGAATTCAGTCTGGCATTCCTATGAGACTCTGCTGCCGTCGTCAGGACGTCTATAATGAAATCATCCCGAGTAACGTGGAAGGCACGATATTAGCCATTTTAGAGGGAGTTGAATTTGGCTCGGAAGCCTCTGAGGGCAATATGTGCAACGGTCCCCATTCTAACTTTGTTCCACAAAGTGGCACCGGCCTATGTGCGAGAAGTGATATTCCTCCCATTGCACTTCTGGAGAATATATGTGTGAATGGTGCGGTAACTCCTCCCTTCCACGGTTCATCCCCTACTAGTAAGGTTGAGCTCAGTCTGGAAGATGGCAGTAGTGACACAACCACGACCACGAATTGGGGGCATGCTATTATCCAATTAGATTCTCTATAAAAAAGACTAAATGGGACGTTCAGAAGACTAACTTGAATTAGACAAGGATGTTTTGGCGTGCAGAAGAAGAAGGGAAATCCCAAAGAAATCTAGCAAATAGCCATCAGTAATCATTCCATCTTGGGGAAGGTGCAAATGAGACAAACAGAAGACTAACTATAGGGGAGGATAGCAAGGGAAAATGGGGAGCAGCTAGTGTATCTAGAGAATAGTGGTCAGCTATCGTTTCACATTAAGGCTTTAGAAGAGCATGTACGAGCGGTGCACAAATTCTTTCAAGAACTTATGCAGTGCTTCATCGTGCCCCAGAAGGAAGTATGAAAGGCCAGGCCTCGGGTTGGTATCTCTAGGAGTCCAAAGAATGAGGGAAAGAGATGAATTATAGCACGAACTTACTTTTAGGAGGTAGAAGCCATCAAATAGCTTCACTTCAATTAACAGTAAGTTACCAGTATTCTATGGATATCAATCATTATAGCCTACGAAAGACCTGAGGACGGCTCCTTTCAGAACTTGAAAACCGCGGACGAGACTTACCAGTATATTTGGGATGAAATGAGAGTGACACTGTATGATCGCGGAGAACTTGAACAGTTCTCGTTTATATATAACTTATCATTGTGAAGGCAAAAGTTGCTTTTGGCGGACTAAGAAGTACCATGAGAAGTAGTAGATTGATTAGAAGATAATGAAGGAGTGGAGAAAGAAAATACCAGGGTAGCAAGCGAATTATATAAGGAAGAGCGTACTTTTCAAGCTGTTTGTCATAGTATCAAGAGTTCTAATAACTGAGACGAGTTTGAAAGAGACTGTTAAAAGTCCCAACTTGAACGTGAAAAGTCCTTCTGTGACTGTACAAAAAAGGACAGATATACAGTTGCCGTAAGACAAACATGTAACAAGGTAAGCTTGTACACTTGAAAAGGTGGGTTGAACAAATATGAACAAGCTTTTCAAGAGGGCTTTAAGGTAGAATGATGTAATAGGCAGGCTTGTGACTACCCCTGCTTTGTTGATCTGGTTTCAGATAAGGAATATTAGGGTATGGCAGATGAGCGCTTGCTATTAGATTTGGCCCTCGCAAAGTCTGCAATACACCGAATAAAGCACACCTGAGGTTTATGGTACAATTCATGTTGCTTATCATTTTTTAAAAAATAATAATAGAGATAAGTGTTAAGTACGGTCTTCTGGATATTTGTAGGAGTCTATCGTGGCCCTGGGCTGTCGTTCATGTTCATGCCCACAGGACCTCCAATGCTCTACCTGGATTTAGTCTGAAAGCTAATGTTAAAAGGGAGTTTTGAGCTGCAGAATGTCATTCAAGCACGAGTACTAGTACAATCCTGCTCAGGGGAATATGAGACCAACCCGAACAGTTGGCCTTTGAATTACAAACTGGTTACACAATACACTTTGAAAGTTTTTCAAGTTCTTATATTTTTTCTAGCCTTTAAAATATCTCGAATTTAGTGAACAAACTGTCTGATGACAAATTTCGTCCAATTTGCAACTTTTTGTGTAAAATAACATCTATCAATAGCACAGTTATGGTCAAGAACAAGTTATTCAATTACCACACGCGTTCAAGTACAGTGAGATCAGTCTCAAAAAGTAAGTTTGATTTTTACGTCTCTTTTGTGCTATTTATCAATTATAATTGCTTGTAGAATGATACAAGATTCTCAATGCCCGTACTGCAAAAGAAAATACAAGTCAAGTATATGGTACCGGAAGCATATGGAAACAGCCCATTTTGACTTTGTACAGCCTATATGTGACGAAGAACAGCATGCACAAATCTCCCAGCCTGCTGACTTTGACCAAACCTCCAATTGACTTCAGGAAGAATTTAGTACAGCTGAAACGAATATTAAATCAAATGAGTTCGATCTCTACATAAACACTGCCGATTTGGCTATGGAAAGTCTTAATTATTCGGACACTGAAGTGAGCACACTATTGGTTGGACTACCGATACCGACGATGCACCCCACTGCAGGAAGGTCACTATGGGACGTTGTACAGCCCAAAAGATCTGAAGATGAGATGTGATTACCATTCAGAAGCAAGAAGGACTTTGAGCTTGCTCGGGGATTTATTGAAGCAAGGGTACCAAAAGATCACATGAATAGATATTTCAAGAAGGACTTGGGGCCTGAGGGCAGTAATATTAACTCTGCTTATCGGCTCCTTGATGCCGTTGATCAGTTGAAATCAGGTATGGGAATGAAGAGCTGGAAAGAGGGGTTTGTATTGTTTGGCGAAGCAGTAAGTAAATGGACCCTACAATGTCCTATTCTAACCAAAAGTAGATAATTTCGAACGAGGAAGGACCAGACGAAGCTTCCGCAATACACAAATTCTTTTTCCGCAATCCTATTAATAGTGCTAAATATTTACTTGGTCAAAGATGTTTTGCTCAAGATTTAGTTTACGCGCCTGTGATAGAATGGAATAGCGAAGAACCAGAGCCGAGAGTTTATTCAGAGATGCATACCGCTGATTGCTAGTGGGAGACACAGGTAGGTTTAAATACGATGTTCCACGGCGCTTCCATCCCGTTTACTAGAACACAAAATTAACAGCCAACAAAGGATGAATTACTGCATGGAGCAACACTCGTACCAATTATATATTCCTCAGACATTACTTGTTTGACCAATTTCTTGGGAGATATGAAAGCCTGGCCAATCTACATGATAATTGGAAATATCCTATCCAGTATACTAAATAAGCCCTAGAAACATACAACCGTTCTTTTTGTGCTTTTGCCCATTCCCCCAAAGATGCTGGGTATAGCTGTGAGGGATACACGGCAAAGGCAGGTCAACAATCAGATTCTTTGTGATTTGATAGAAGTGATCTTTGCGCCAATTGTTGCACTAGGGAACTCCAGACTTCAGGTTGAATGCCCTAATAGAAAGGTCCGATTGCGTTTCTTATGCCTCTCGGCATAGATTGTGAATTACTTGGAAAATGTAACATTACAAGATATTCAACAAAATCAGTGTGCTGTCTCTGAAGTTCTACTGGAACAGCTAGGGTTCCATTGGAGATGTTCTGCAGCCAGACGAGATTATAAGAAATCTCAACATCTCTTCAACAAATACTATGAAAACGACCAGCAGGCTAAGCAACAACTAACAAATTGTGGTTTCAAATTGCTTCCTAGTGTCTTTTAGGGTCTTCCAAACGTTCAGCAATCCGACCTGCCCCAACCAGATATTCTCCATGTCATGTACCTGGAAATATTCAAAACACACCTTATGAAATCGGTTATCAGATTTCTAAAGAAATGCAAACAACTACAAGCATTTGATGCTATCTGGTAGAGTTTCAATGGTTATCCTGGCTATTCCGCGCTGAACAAAAAATATAGTTGGATCTCTCAGTGGACCAGAAAAGAGATAAAGAATGTCGTTAACGTGATACTACCATGTTTTGCAGCCTCCTTACATTGTCCGAGTGCCCCAGAATGTCCCATTTTCACCAAAGCTCTAACCTGTGTCCAGTTGATTGTCGACTTTATTCTAATATCACAATATACAACCCATACCGATAAGACGATTCAATATCTCGAATAGTTCCTTAAGGCCTTTCATTATCACAAAGTCTTTTTTAAGGAGTACCGAAAGGATAAGTCCACTGCCATGAAAGTGAGAGAGGTCACAGCCAGAATTCGAGGTGAGCATAGTAAAGTACTTAATCAACACCTCCTTTTAGTGGCTACATTTGCCAAAAGACGTCACATTGCGGATGAGCAATGTCGCGATTTAGATAGAATTGTTGCAGATATATATGATGAGGATATAGACTTTAACTTTGTTAAGATACATCTGTTGAGTGACTTCGGGGACCATATATGGCGCTTTGGGAACACTCAAATGTATTCTACCGAGTTGGGTGAAACAAGTCACAAAACAATAATCAAGGAGGGCTATTAGTGGTCAAATAAAAATGATGCAAGCCAACAAATACTACGATCATATTCTAGACTTGACAACTTCAAAATTCATGAAATGAATATCCAAGCGGATCTATCGAGTCCAAATCGAGATGAAGTACGCGACAAATAGTACAAACAGCAAGTCTGTTCAGTAACTAAACAACCAATGGGTTTCAGACCAATCATGGAAACCATTTCCTAGCTCTATCAGAGTTTGAGAAATTTTCTGGACATTTTAATCAATTATTATCAACCGAAGTCATCTGTGAGCCAACATTTTGATGTAGATTCGGTTAAACAGTTTACAGTTAAGATATGTTGGCTTTTACGTGTCCCGGTAGAATACTTTCAGGATGAGTGAGAGGTCACGTGGCACCTTTCTTGGTTTACCTGAACCCAGCCTTGTAGGTCAACAAGGCAGATCAGGAATAATTGGGTATAGGTAGATTCAGGTAATAGAAGTATTTATAAAGTACTAAAAGGCTGTTATCCGGCCTGCTTGGTGTCGATAATCAAAGTTCGAGACCCAAGAATGAATTTAGTAGATAGACTGGTATTAGCAAATAGACTATATATTGAGAACCTGGGGAAGCCCAGCGATATAACGGAACTTATTACCATTACTTTGGGGATGGCGAAAGGCCCAAACGGAACAACCGAGATAGTTATTAGTATCAAACATATCATGGGCATAGTGCATTTAGTACCCGAGACTACTGGTATGGATATCAACCGCTGGTATGTAAATATTAGGATTGATTTAGAAACATTTAATAGAATTTTTTGAAAACTTTACAGTAGAAAGAAAGAAACAAAAAATGGTATGAAGTGGACGCATAGCGGTGCATTTTTGTTACAGGGTAACTAACTCAAGAAATAGAGAAAGCTAGGCCAGTTCGTATTCGAGATAACGGAGGGAAGTCAGGAAGGCTCAGGAGATAATGGTTCGATAAAGGTAAAGTAATAAGATAGAAGTTCTCGAATCTTTAAATTTTAATAACTTGTTATATTGTTAAGGTCTCTTCTCCATTGCTTGATTTTCTCAAACTCCGGGGAATAGCCCTTACTACTTATACTAAATTCTCGCTACTTCCAGATTCCTAACAATCATGTATCTTTTAAGATTTCAGCTTCGTCAAAGGAAGTGCGAACACTCTTTGACCCTGAATAATTGCCCCACTCGAACTCAGAAAACTCCCGATATCTATTTCATCTGAGGGTGTCCCCACTCCACCAGTAGATAGTCTTCAATCTCTTCGTCCTAATAGACTAAGTTCATATATGTGGTCGCAATGCCAACATACCAATAGTCTTTTATCGTGAACTATCGAGTGATCAGTTCGAATAGTCAGATAATAATACATAATGCATAATATGCATATGCACCGGAAATAAAGTATTCTCACTTTATCTTTCCAATCAGAAATCATCTTCATGGAACGTGAGTCCTCCCGGTATCCCGAGTAGTCAACACAGATGCCTCCAGTTGCTCCTACCGTGGTGAGCTGAGGTTGGACATACGCTCCTCCATTACGGTGGCGCAGCCTCTACTAATAATACTGGCGAGCTATTCTCATGTGCGTAACAATTTTGAGATACCTAAGGATATCGATAGTGAACTAACCAAGGCGACAAATAGCAGTAGTACAGAAAGGCAAAGCAAATCATGAATGTCAGGAGAAGGACCAGAGGAGGCACAAAAGATACAAGCTTCAGTGAAATAAAACAGATTTGGCACTCATACTTTGGAAACTGAAGGATGTGTGGGGCTGGTATAGGGGTAAAGAGTAGATGTTATGACCTGAAGAACATCCCCGAGGAGACGAAATCCATAACGGAGAAATCAAGGGGAAGAGAGAGAGAGCAAAGTGCGATATGGCATGCTGAGAGAGACACGGTTGTTCCGGACGCACATCAGGGGTAGAGAGTGCATGTTATGAGGTGAAGAACGTTCCCAGGGGGACGAAATCTATAATGGAGAAATCAAGGGGAAGGGAGAGGGCTAAGGCATCATGGGGCACCGAGACAGGCAAGGTTGTTCCGGACGCGCACAGGTACAAAGCGGACGCAAAACAACCAAATTGGCTTGGATGGAAATGCAAAAAAAAACAGGGGTCAGTTAAGCGAGACCTCCTTGCTACTTGAGCAAGCTAGGGGCCATCTGCAATAGAGGACGATAAATGACGCCGAAGGCATATATCGGGCTTTCAGAAAGCCTGTTGGGTCTTTAGGAAAGGAGGTAAATATATGAGGAACAGGAGGGACCGGGGGAGGTGGCATTACTAGCAGATACAATGAGATATGTTGGTAATACATGAGGGAGAATTTTTTTTGCTGATGTCTCATGGAGAAAATCTTAAGACCTGCATCTTAATAATATTATTACTATAGTAGAATAATATTAAGAAAATATATTCCATGCCAGCCGATCTCAGACCTCCTCTATAGAATGCGAGCAACATTGAGAAAAATATCTGCTTCTCATCCTGAGCTTCCTGGCTGCATCCTAGCTGCATCCTGTCCATCCTGAAAACTGAAAATTCATAAAATTGGCAAAATAAAAAATTTAAAAATAGTCTAGGGTGATTATTTTCTATGTTTTGTAAATGAGCAGTCAGTAGCTTGATTTAGCAACCCAGAATTTAGATAAAATATACATGTTGAATATTTACACGCTGAGATAATAAATAACTGATTTCAATCAGATTGCACTTAACAGCAATATCATAGCATTACTAATTTGGGTACATACTGGGATCTACAGTCAGGTGGTCATTTTCAGTATCAAAAATTATATTTCCCAATTAGTCACTCATCTGACTACTTCATGGCTTCAAATTTTAGATATATACTGTTAATCATATAATGAATCTGGTTAAATAATGTGTTTTTGCATTACGCAAATTTTCTTTCTCTGGATGCAAAGTGGTATTTCAGGAAGCTCAGGAAGTGCCAGAAGGCGGCCAAGAAGCACAGGATGCGAACCAGATATTTTTGCTGATGAATGTTTTTTTCATGCCTGCAAAACTATAATGTTTTCACACACTGATTAAGCATGCTGCCAAATAAGATAATAAGTTTTCTTTCAACACACCTTGGCAGTATGTCTACCCTCACATTTTACCCAAAGGCTGAATTTTTAAGCGATATAAGCCATCTGCATAGTTGTCCTTTAGTGTCAGAGAAAATTCTAAAAACTTAGCTGTATTTCTAGTATCGCGGCACCCTCAAATTCGCTTCCACCTCAAATTCGGTTTCTAGGCTACGCAGGGCAGGTATTAACCATACTAGCCAGTACGGAACCAGTGATAATCTGCCGTGAGTGTGTCGTGTTTTTTAGTCAGATTTTTACTAGTACAACTAGTACCAACCTGCGTAGCCCGGAAACCGAATTTGAGGTGGAAGCGAATTTGAGGGTGCCGCGATACTAGCTTATTAAGTTTTAAAGAAATATTTAGATTTTTTTGATTGTATTTTCTTGCTTAGAAGTTGACTTGACACTCAGTGAAACTTTGTGGGTTTTGCTGGTATCCCTTAAACTGATGACATGTGCTCCTTCCGTAGCTCTATGCTGTGGCTCAGCAACTTTCCACCAATAAGAGCTCGATATTTCGCAATTTTTGCTTGGCAAGGCTACTGAGCCACAGAATAGAGCTGCCATAAACGGAAGGAGCGGAATCTGCGTGTCTCATCGGTTTAAGGGATAAAAAAACGTTGTTTCTATTCTATAGGGGAGCCCGAGATTGACTAGTACGATATAGAATAGGTTTTCCCGAAAAATATTTTGCTGAATAATTAGGTAAAAATAATTCCTAATGAGGTGCCGGACTACGATTTTAAGGCTAGCTTTGTTGGTTCGGCATGGGGCTCAGGGTTACCCGGTTTGAGGTAATGTCCAAGGTTGTATCTCTTAGTTGCCACTTTGCTTCTTATCCAGTCATTGCCTAGGCACCCTTGTCAATTCACACATCCGCCCTGTGACCAACGCAAATATTCCCTTCTTCTGTGTAAGAACCAAAATATTAACCAACCAAAGTAGTCGAACAAATGCCACCTGCTAACCGTGCCGCTGGGCGCGATACCTTCATCTATGATTCCAACCACCGGGATACTTTGCTTGGAGGCCTCTGGACTGCGGAAGGCTTCACCAATGCCAATCTCTATTGTATGGTGGAGATCATCTGCCTTTTTACCGACACCTTCGATCTACGCAACAATAACGAACAGCTGGTTGAAAGGGATGAGAAACCCCTTCAACCGGGGAATTACTTCATCGTCAGTAATGGTAGGTCTCCTCTCCGCTTTCTTCGTTGGCATATAAAGACCAGGATAAAACATCTTCGCCGACAGGATAATGTCGCATCTCTAGCAAAATGAAGGGTATTAGTAGGCAAACACCATTTACCCCGGACGGCTGCAGCCAGATTTGCCATGTGCGACACTATCCTGTCGGCGACATTGTCCTATCATGCTCTTTACTCACTTCAAACAGGTTCCATCACACTCACTGAAGAGGCTCCGCTACTTCGTGCCCTTTCGTTACAGTCTGGAACTCGCATGGCATCGTTTCGTGATGCCATACGTGAGCGCGACCGCCGATGCGTTATAACTGGCAGGCCCGTACTGCAACCCGAACTTGGCATATGGATCTGCTACGAAGCCGCTCATATCTTCCCTTTGGCGTATGAGGATCACTGGAATAAGTCCAACTACAGCCGTTGGATCACCGTTCCACCTCCCAACGAATCAGACGGATCTATTCACTCTGTCCAGAATGGGATGTTGCTCAGCGCAGACATGCATGCATTGTTTGATGCCTATGGAGTGGCAATCAATCCAGACGTATGAGCAACTAGATTTTCGGGTTTTCATTGCTAATATTTACATAGGATAATTACAAAATTATGTGTTTCGCACGCGAGACCACCTGGTTTAACATCGCCGGTCGTCACCTTGACCAGACCTTCCTCGAAAATCCACTTCGACCGGTCGATGAGCTCCTACGTTGGCATTTTCGCCAAGCGGTATTGGTTAATGTGAAGGGCCTTGGAGAGCCTTATTTGGAGAATGATTTCCCACCTGGTTCGGACATCATGACCGAGATCATGAGCGGCCCAAGAGCTGAGGAGAGAATGGAGTTTGAGCTTTTTAGTCGTTTTAATGCAATGAGGTCATGCGCTTGATGGAAAGCCAGGCTACCATGTGATGTGTATCTAGCTCGCAACAATTAAGTGTCCCTCATTTAATATTTGTGTTGAGCATGTCGTTCACAACGGCCTTGTCGGCTATGTTTCTTTCCTATGTTATTCCTTTGTATTGGGATACATTATTTGCAGTGGTCAGCCAGCTTTGGTTGGGAGTAACACGGTATCTAGGAGTAATACTCCAAAATAAGGCTTCACCCCACCCCAAGCACTCGAAGGGAGATCAGGTTAGAAACCAATTTAATTAATTCAAATCCCCGTCGCTCCGGTAAGGATCAAGAGAGCGAACAGAGGTTCCCTAAGATTGGCGCAAAATATGTGGGGCGTCGTCGCACCATATGGGGGATCAATATCTCATGAGTTAGATTTTTGAGGGACAAACAAAAGGGGAGACTAGAAATGACATAGGAACGAGTGATATTCGGTGATATATCGTAATTACTAATGTGAAGACCCCGTTTAGCAGAAGTAAATAAGAGGGCAGGATAGGGCAAACCGACGTATACAATTTCTAAAAGTGGGCCGTCATGAGGTCCTTCTGGGAGGTCCCGAAAAAAGTTGGAGAATTAGTAGTTGCAGATTAGGTCACGCACGGCACGATACACCCTCTCACCGGTCTCATATAGCACATTCTCACAATCCAGGTATCATTTCAAACCACGTATGAAGTACACGTTCAGTCATAATCCCTCTCAGCTGTCCGTTCGTCCTTCTTTCTCCCTGGCGACATCCATGTATCCATTCGAGACCTCAATTCCATCTATGTAAAAGCCCGAAATCTTTCTAATAGCCCTCCTAGCCCCCTCTCCACTCCCCCTAATCAGCCCCTCCGTCTCCGGAGACCTGCAGGCATCCGCGGATTCTCCCGAAGCAATAGTGATACCAGTGCTCTGCTCCTGCAAGCGCTTAAGCACATCATTGTACCTAGCCCCTCCAGCACCCCTCGCCATATCATCTAGTAGGCTGATGATAGCATTCTTCATGTCACCCTTCCTACGTCTCTCCGAGTTGCTAATACCCCCAAGACGGTCCATGTCTATCCTGCCGGTAATGGGGTTGGTAGCAGACTCTTTAAGAGCAGAACGGATGAGGCGAACGGCTTCATGGACATCGTCAACGGTTACCTCCTCGCTTAGGCGCATCTTGGCATGTGGTTCTGAGAGGCGGATCATGGACTCGAGCTGACGAGCTGTGGCGGTGATACGGCATTCCGCTTCACGGACATCTTCGCCGAGCTTGCGGAGGTCGACATAGGCTTTCACAAGCTCTTCGCTTGCTTCTTCGGTGAGTTTAGGGTGTACATTTTGACAGGCGTAGGAGATATAGGTCGTGAGTTGCTCGATGGGTTGTATAATCTGTGTTAGCCCTTGTTTTGAAATTTCAAACCGGCGGCGCGAGTATACATACGATGATTTCAAGATCGCCCGAGGCATTCTCAAGGCCATCCTCCAGGTACATACCCAACATATGTCTTGCCAATCTACGATCATGAGTCTCGTCAACCCTATCGAGCACCAAATAAACCAAGTTAAATCTAGAGAGGAATGTGGGTGGTAAATCAATGTTGGCAGGAACCGGTAGGTTCGGATTATACTTGGATCCGATGGGATGAGGGGAATTGCCAGAATCTCACTCAAGCGACGATTACCCGGTCAGGAGTCGTCACTGTTGCTGCTTCTTTAACCCAAACCTTCGCAGTCAAGCAAACTTATATCTTTTCCCGTGCAAACCCTTCTTTCATCTCCACCCCCGTTAAGCCAAAATGCCCGCCCCCCGAATCCATACGCCGCAATCATCTATTCGGCCACGGATCCCAATAATGCACTCGCCATAGTCAAAACGACTTTTCGTGTGACCCATAAAAATTTATACGGAATGACGGAACTAGTCTGCGTGTTTTCGAAACCGTTTTTTCTGACAGATGCGGACCACCGAATCACCGAGCTCGACGAGGAGGAAGCTGCTCCGGGCAGTTATTTTATAGTCTCCATGGGTAGGCTTCCACGCTCTATGGTTGGTCATTAAGTTACTTACTCAAAATAGCTTCAGTTCTTCCGACCCCCGATGTACCCCTGGCAGCCGCTCCCCGTCAGGTGACGGCGCAGTATGGAACCCTACGGACGAAATCCTTCTGCAAAAAAATAAGAGAGCGTGACCGTGGCTGCGTTTTAACTGGAGGTGTTTGCGTTCTTGGTAACTTTGCCGCATGGGACAAGGCTTCGATTCCCAGGTGGTAACGATGGATACCGGCACTAGTGCGTTTATTGAGTGGAAGCTGCTGGGCTAATGTACAAGTATTGGTGTGTTACTATTCCTGGTAGCAAATTATTACCTTTGCTGTCTAGTTTGGCGATGCCAAGCTGCCTGCTTTCCTGAAAGGGAACCACATCAAATATTTCTGACGGTGTTGCTTCCAGTTTATCACGCATACTCTCAACATTGACACCACACATTAATCCCATGTCCTAGAGGACTTCTTTGAAGGATTTTTTGGTCAAAAAAATCAATTGCGCCGCGGCCGTTTTACTGTATGTGGTTTATTATTTTCTTCAATATTTCCAAGTGCTTGTTATTGCGCCCAGTCTCCCGACCCTAGGAGTCTCCCTATGAACCCTCACGCTCGCTCCTAGGTACTGTTTCGGGGCTTTCCCGTCAGGCGTTCTTTTGTGGGCAGTTGGCAATTGGGTTTGCTGAGCTTCCGGTGAAGGTAGCCAACAAACGAAAGTGAACCAAAGCAAAGACTGATAACTGAAGAGGAATGACGATGCCTTGATAGTCGTGATTGAGATATTCTCTCAAGTCACGAAGTAAGGACAGGTGAAGACTGATGGAATGCGTTCTTTCAGAAGAAGAAAGATCCCACGATGCTCATTGTTTCAAGGAGGAGTTGTTTCCTCGTTTAAATAACATGAGGACTGCTAACTAAACTACCTAGTCCTTTATCGCGTAAAGGCATACGCAACGTTTACCAAATTCTATGAAAAAAACGTGAAGCCATTCGGAACGCACCACAGTACATAGACCGGTATCCCAACCCCCACCACATCAACCACTGCCCACAGCCTGGAAATTGGGCGACACATATCCCTTAACAAAAAACCTATCTTTTTACCTTCACGTGGGTGAGGACGGCTTGGTGATAGTGCCAACCGAGGATTTCGTCACTTGGTCGGGAGTCTTTTTCTAGCCATGCTTGGGGGGCCGGCTAAGCGTGGGGATGTACTCGGCGGCCTCACGGGTCAAGGCGGTGATTTTGTAGTTGTCCTATAGAGATATTAGTAAGGTAGTCTTTAGGAGAGAGTGGTTAATACCTCCGGGTTGATCGAAAGCTGGTAGGTATCAAAGAGGTAATGAGCATCTCGACGGAAAAGCATCCCGTTTAGTGAGGAGTTAATGGGGTGGTTTGATGCATGCGGGGAGGGCGCATTGACTTGGTCCTCATCAATCTCGAACTCGTATGCGTCCCAATAATCCACCAAGGCCAGGGGAAATATGTGCCCCGCTTCGAACATACCATACCTGTCCTCATCAGGCTCAAGCGCCATTAGTGCAGAGCCGCACCCTTGCTTGGCTGCCAACGAACCAAGGGAAGGTGAGAGATGAGGTTCTGCGGTGGTTTTTTTTTTTTTTGGGTTGGGGAAGGACTAAAAGTGGCACCAATGATTCTTCATATTGTTGTCTTACGAACCTCCCCGCGTAACCCAACTAGCGCAATGGGAGCGCGTGAGACATCTACTCCAGAGGTCCGAAGGGGCGTGGCTTCGACCCTCACGTTGGGTTTTCCCTTTTTACTTTTCTCTCTGTTCATGTCAAAGTGGTGCTAAAGCACCGTCCAGGTACAGACTAAGACTTTCTGTTAATTCAGATTCACTTATTAACCACCAGTTCGTCGTCTATCTGATCTGGCAGTGGCACGAGTCCTAGCTTCCCAATCGGAAGATCTCTTTTTGATGATTTTTCTTGCTCCTCCAGCCTTGTTCGGTCCGCTCCGTGTGTCTGCCTGCCAACGAGGTTGTTTTATTTCTTCTATTCCCCCCCCCTCTGCGAATTTAGGTATCCGCGATTCTTATTTTTGTTTATTCTTCGTATTTTGTATTTTTTGTGCTGCTTTTACTGGTTGGTTAATCGGTTGATTAATTTGCTCCCTTGATTTGGGTTTGTGGTAGGGATTTGGAAAAAACTACTATACGTCATTTTAAGCTCCGTGGGTAACGTATTCTGTACAGTACAGGGCTTTCGAGTGAGCAAGTGGGTGACCTCAACGGGAACGAATATCACAAGGGGAAAAGACCATGTTTAGGTGTAAATTATATTTCAGCACCCAGAACACAGCAGTCGAGCTATCCATCTATCTATCATGTCTAGGATATAATACAACCGCCAAACGTATGCTCCCTATCAACTCCCTCGCACTTATTACATCTTGAAAAGTGGCAAACGTCAGTCAATGTATATAAGTAATAACAGGGAGCCACTCCCGTCTTCAAAGATCCAGTAAAAGCGTCCAATGTGAACGAAACCCATTCAGCCCATGCTAATAAACACCTGATATCAAAGGGGATAAAGCTCAAAAAATTCAAACAGCAAACCAAGTTAGCCACGTAACAAAGAAACCCCTAAATTCAGCAACCAGCCAACCAAACACTCCGAAACCCGTCAAAAAAGGGGAGAGAGAAAAAATGTAAAGCCACGGAATGATGATAATGAAGAAACCCCCTGAATGAAATACCGTAAGAACTCGAATAATTGAACTTCGCGCTAAGACGTCCGAAATTCCCTCTCTTGGATAGGGGGCGAGCGCACAGCGAAAACTGACCCCTTCAGCTTGGGCCTCAGACAGAAAAAAAAGAAAATTGCCAGACCCTACCCAGCAAAGGCAACTCCAACGTCTTAGCGTGAGGTTCAATTATTCGAGTTCTTAGGGTAAATGATGGAGTAATGAACACAGCAATGAGCCACAAACTGCACAGAACAAGCCGTCTAAACCATTCCCGTCCCCCCTGTGCTTATCACCTGCTTATATTTGACCATTTGCGCAAGTTTTTCTTCCCGCTCAGCTGCCAGTTTCGCCTTTGCCGCTACTCTCGCTGCGATCACAGCCGTTGGAAGAACAGGTGTGACAGGAGAATTCTGATGAGGCATCTTGGAGGGTTTTGGGTAAGGATTTGTCTTGCCTTGGTCTTTGCGAGGTTGGAGGGGTTGCTTTTGATGGTGACTGGTCGCGGGCGGGGAGGCGAATTGTTTCTTCTCTAGTTGAGGATCGAATACCGGTATCGCCGGCGCATGTATGGTTGTAACGGGCGGAGAGGTGAACCGCTTCTTGTCAATGGTAGGGTTGTGCACCGCCGGTCCAGTCGTGACATGCGGATAAGTGAAATGTGTCTTCTGGGGAGTCTTGGCAGTCGCAATGGGCTGAGAAGTAAACAGCTTCTTCTCAAGAGCAGGATTGAATTTTGCCGGTGCAGATGCAGTTGTAACTGGAGGAGCAAACTGTTTTTTCTCAAAGCCTGAATTTTGGTTCGCCGATGCAATTGTACTTCGATTTGGGGGAGCAAGCTGTCCCGTTCCACAGCGAGACCCGTATTTCGCCACCGCAGGAGTAGGATTTCCTGCCCAAGGCACAGGCTTCACAACTGCCTCACCCAGAGTCCTCCCAGAGGAGTTATTAGTGTGCTTTGTAGTATTCAAACGGGCACCCCCGTCTGCCTTTACACCCCCAGCCAACAACTCGCGGATCTTCTCTGCCCAATCACTCTTAACCTCAGCCGTCGCCGCCTTCGGCTTCACTCCTTGGGTAGTCTTGGTGTTGGGCTTGGCTTCCTCCTCTTCCCGCCCGATCTGCACTTCCTCATTCACCCCCGCCGTTGCCTTTGCCTCTTCAGCCTCACGAGCTGCCTTCCGGGCCAGGATAGCCTTCACCTCCTCCTCGGTAGGAATTGGACACCCTCCCCCATCCCCACTATCCCCCAGGGTTTATTCTCGGGGTCATCGTCGTCAAGACCCCTCCTCGCGCCCTTGCCCTTCCCTTTCCCATGCTTTGGACCCTTCTTATACTTCCGCCTAGGGAACCATCCAGAGCCCTGTTTCTCGCAAAGATGTATTTCGCAGTTGTCATCGTAGCAGACGGTCCAACTCATTTCCGCATGTGAGGAGGGTCCAGGATACCCTTGCCCGGCGGCCAAAGTCTGAGAGAAGCGAATTGGGTCACCCCAGGAGTTTTTTCGGTTACCAGACATTTTGCCTTTCTTTTCTTGGCGTGGGAGTATAAAGTCAGTGAAAAACAGACGGACAAAAGATGAAAGGGGGGAAGGAAGAAGAGGAAGAGGAAGAGAAGAGAGGTTATACGAATATTATCGTTGCACAAGTATGCGAAGTAAAAAGAAGAAAAAGAAAAGAAAAAAAAGGCAAAAGGGGACAAGAGGTGTGAATGGGCCTGTGTAGGCGTGGTGGTGGTGGTGTGTGGTGGTGGGAGTGGTGTGGACGGCAAAGTTTAAAATCGAGATGGTTGCAAGGCCTTAAGTGGATGAAGGAAAATAGGAGGTCAATCTAGAATTGTGGGTGGCCCAGAAACTCGTGCACGCGATCGTGCGCAAGAGAGGGCGAGAGAAGAGAGGAGGATGGGTGAGACCGGCCTGGGATGGAAGAAGGAATTTATTACCCTACCCTACCCTACACGTACCCTTCGGAAGGTGGTAGATAAATTTAGGTAAGGCAAATTAGGTGAGGTTGAAGGCCGGAGTTACTGGAGTAGGGAATTGAGGCAAATTTTCTTTTTATTGTTCTCGTCTGCCCATTCTATTGCCCTCTGTTTAAGTGCGGGAGTATATAATACTTATATGTCGTCTGCATCGGTAAATTATTGGTATCATAGTATCTTGGCCTGTTTCACTGATGCGGAAGCTTAGCAGCGGCCCGCTTTTACCGAGCTACGGTAGCGTTCTGTACCGGTATTGTATCATACCGTATTCGACATTACCTGACCATTGCCGCCCTTTTCTGTACTTTGCCTTACCGCTAGTGTACTCGTACAGTACCGCACAAGTACACGTACAGCGCCCGTGGTTCGCCCTCTAGGTTACGGGCAGCCGGCAGAAACACACTCCTTGCTACGATAGCGGTAGGAGCCGCAACCCTGCAGTACTAGTACTGTACCAGCCAGTACTTGCCAGCCCTTCGCTAATCCATCAACCTTCTCTATCCTTTAAACTCTTTCACCATCCTACTGCGCTGTGTGTGCTGTACACTACTGTGTTTCTGCATGATGTACTAGTATGAAGGCACCGCACTGTGCATAGAAAGAAGAGCTGGCAGACAGGGGGGCACAGACTTGGAAGGGAGGAAAGAAAGAGAAGAAAAAAAGAAAAGAAAAAAAAAACGTCTACTCTACTTTACTCTACTCTACCTCTACAAACAATCAACCAACCCTCTAATAAACGCCCGGAATCAACTTCCATTTCACCCTTCTGCAGTACTTTTCCCAATCCTCCCCATACTTTCCCAAACATCGCGAGTGGTCCCTCACGCACCGTTGAAGCAGCAAGGCCGTCATGAACACCGCGTACCACCACGGCAGGATATTATGCACTCCGCACACCGCGCACCCGCTGTACGAAAGGACCAAATCCCCCAGATAATTCGCGTGACGAACAATTCCCCACCATCCTATGATGCGAGCGGGTCAGTTTTGTGCCATCGAGTGAGATAACAAGTGGGAATTATGTACGCACCGGAACAAAGGAGTAAGGATTCGTGTGTCTTTCCGTCTTCAGTCTTATACGTCGTGCGTATCACCTCCGCCTTCTTCCCCCATATCATACACTCACCGTTGGTTCTTCGGACGATATCCTTCTGATAATTCACGCTGCGGAAAACGACATACCCCGAGATTCCGGTTAGGAGTATCGCGGCCGCGACTGGGGTTGACAGGTTAACCGGGTACCTCGCTAGGTATTGCGCTTGCAAAGTGTATGTCCCAGGCAGCCAGACCATGCTCCCCCACGCAAGGTAGAATCCGTAATGATCATGACAGATATCAATAGTGCGCAGATACCAATCCTCGTTGATGAAAAAGTCCACGACATAAAACGCATGAAGGACGTTCACAATAATCATAGAGTTGGAAATGTATCCGTGCAATTGGAACTGCCAAGCGGCGAATGAGAGGTTGCTACGGCCAAGATTAGCACACCACCAACCACACCCGACTGTCCCATTTTCTGGGATATTATCACCCAAAAAAAAAAACAAGCAAAGGGCCCAAGCTCACATCAGGGTCCAGGCAATAATCCCCGGTCGCCCATTGTGGAACAACTTGAAATCCCACCATTCACCAAACCTAGGGTTCAATTCGATCCCCATGTAAAAGTCGTAAACCATGGAGCCTGGAAGCAATCAATTAACCCTTCGACCTCAAATAGAAACTGTGAAAATTCAGGTTCGCCGACTCGGAAAAACGTACCGCTGAACTTTCTGTCCGCCTCGTGAGTCGGAAAGAAGTGCGCTTTCAAATAAGCCGCCACGGCAAGAAGATAGCCGTAAACATTCGCTGCGATCAACAACCCTTCCCAATTCTTTGCAATTACCGCCGGATCCAACATCCCAGCGCAAACCGTTGCTATGGCAATCGCATGTGTCACGACCCAGGCGTGAATACCGTTCACACGATACGGCAAAAGATGTCCGGCGGGGGTTCGCTGTCCGTACCCAATGGGACTGGGCAGCCACGCATACAGCGCCGCCTGGAATAGCAGCCAGCCCGCATAGGCCATCGAAGCACCGGCTGTGGGTCGGGGGGCATACCTAACGATGAATGCCACTGGATGCGTCGTCATGAAGGTCCACAGCGTCGGCAACAAACCGCCGTTGAAATGCTTCAGACATATACACGCGAGGAGGGCCAGCAGTGGGCAGAAGAGCACAATAGCGCCACAGCCCATCACGGTAACCCACTCATTTCCGGCGAATCGACCCCAGGCGGGATTGACGTGTTTTGCCGTGCACGGCAGCGGCTGGGCGAACCTGTCTGAGGGCGGTTTGCGTGTTTGCGCTGTCGCCCAGTGCCTGTCGGAGAGGAGGGTATAGGGAAGGTCGAATGAGACCTTCTTGGTCACTGTCTCGGTGAATGTCGTGGATACCGCTGGGGACGAAATTGGCGCCGCTGGGTCGGTATCCAGAAACGAATTCGATGAGGAGAGGCTGCATAAGGACGACCGCCGCTGGCGGGTTAGAGAGTGGTGACCCAGAACCATTCCGCCAATCTGCCAGTGGAATTGGGGGGTCAATAGGGCGCGCGTTACTGTCGAAGGAGATAGGGAAGTGAAGGGGGAGCAAGGGAGAGAGGGGTGAGAGGGAGAAAAGAGAAGGGGGAAAAAGGAAAAAAAAACTGCGTGGACTCGGAATTGGAACGGGAAATGCGGAAATGTGGGAGAAGGGAAGAGCTTGGAGAAAGTTTGCTCGAGGAATGAAGGTTGGTACTGTAGGGTCTACCAGTACGCTGGGATGCTTCTCTTTTCGTCCCCTTGTTACCAGACTTGAAGTCTTCTCCAAGCCAATGTAGTAGTATTGTACAACCTGTGCTTCCGTCGGGGGGGTGGTTTTATTCCTTTTCTTCACTTCCTCGGCCTTTGGCAGGAGGACCAGGGCGTTATTATGCCCCCCAGGCAAGAATGAAGCACGGCCTCCTTATTACAGCTACAAGTAACTACTATGACCGGGGTTGGGGAAAAAAAAAAAAAGGAAGGGAGGAAGGAGAGATAAGAAAAGAAAAGAAAGTCCCCCCGGGCGATTCCTATTCCTTACCTGCGTCTCTCATCCTCAGCCTCACAAAAAGGGGTGAGAGAAATGCAAAACTTTTGGGTACGGAGGAAAGCCAAGCAAATAGATGCAATTGTGTCCTTCTCGCTTCAGAATAGCTTCTTAGTAGAACTGTGCTCGTGCGGCGGATTGAACGAAGGGGCATCATGAGGCTCACCAGCTTGCTCGTTTGTTCGTGAATGCAAGCCCACCAGCAAATGATAAAAAGGACACAGGGCAGCACTCGTTGGCCCACTCATTTGTCCAAGCAAACACAGGCCTGCAGGAACAAACCCAAGAAATTGGCAAGAGGTGCTGTGAACAGGGCTCAAGTGCAGTAGTGCGGGTGCGTTACGTACCGGGAGCGCATGGGAGGCACGCGCAGCTATCCTCCTCGCTCTCCCGCGAAGATTGCCCCCTACTGTACTGGTACTGTATTGTACCATAGCCCATATTATCACCTGCGAAATTTTTTACCCATCCGCCGGTACAGTATGGTACTTTTACTGTAACCTAGGCCACTTCTTTATTTCCCTACAAATTATTCACTATCATACCTCAACATGATATCATCCTGCGAACCCTTTCTCCTCTTCTCCTCCCCACACTGCACAAGTGCTCGAGTACACGCAATTCATCAATTCTCAAACCCCCTTAGTACTCGTACATCCATCCACCCCCTCTCGCCAATCTCAGTCTCATATTACTCCAGCTGGAGCAGGAAAGAAGTATCCGAAAACAGGGGTTCGCAAAATACATGGCAAAAATTCCGTGCGTACAAGCAGCGTACCGGTATCATACCGGTATCGGGACGCTCATCCAAGCCTACGACCCTTGCTTTCGGATACTTGCCTGCGACACTACGAGTACGGCACGTGCGGCACATCCAGCCTGCCCAAACCCCCAACCTCCAAAAATATCCGCCCCCCCCCTCTCCCTCCCTCAGCATGTTGCCGAAAACTCGCCCTGCCAAGCCATTTATGGGAACCTTATCCTGACCTCTTTCCCTAACCCCATCCGCCAACCGCAGGGATTGCCAACGATCCTCACAGAGAATTCAGAAATACGGTACGTAAGTGAGGAAGCATAAAGACAATGATGCTCACGGAAGGGGCTCCGCGCATGTAGGTATGCACTCCACGCTAAGGGTAACGCGGCCGGAATCGAAATCGTTGCTGGAGAGAGAGCCCTTTTGCACCGCTTATTCGGGATCAGTGGCTGAGCAAGGCGACACAACACAAGAGGTGGGCGGCCGACGGCCGACCCACCGTTTCCCCCTAAAGTAGAATAAGCGGCTACTTTACGAGGACAGTGAATGTGATGATGTACGTGTACTTGGGTACGAGTATCAGCCTACGCCGTATTCTACGAGTCCGCCAGTACGGGCATTGTATGATAATCATCGTATATCGTAGGGCTGTACCCCATCTCCTAGCTTACCACATGCTAACCCTAACCCTCGTTAATTGTCTGAAACATTCCCTTATTGTGTTTGGGGCTGAGCTCGGGAGCTGCGTTGCCTCGTGTTGCGTTTAGGAAGGAGCAAAAAAACGGTTTTCCAGTGTCGCAGTGTGGGTGCCTTCTGGAAGTTTGCCGTTCCGCCTGAAATACCGGTACGGGTTTGTTGTGAGGGGTGCAGGGTGGGTGGGTTACACTAGGGGCAAGGTGTTAGATACGGGTTTACGAGTAACAGCGTGGTAAGTTTTATGATAACAGAGGGACCGTTACCCGAGAAGATGGGGTCAATACTGTACACGAGCACTTAGTACCCTACTTATACTCGGGCATACTGTATCATAAATGTCTGTGATCGGGCACCAGGGATAACGGAGGTCTATACGGACGTTTGTACGAGGATGAGGCACTCTTATAGCAATGTGGAATTTTGGTTGTTTATTCGCAGGTACCTGTTTGCCCATGGTGAAGACCCCACATGAAAGGGAGTGATGGTACTATAACTTGAGGGGGAGATTGATTAACTCTATGGGTTCATAAATTCCACTGACAGCGGGCAGTCAAAACCGCACCTTTACAAATCTTGTAATAGTTGAATTTCCTCCTAACTAAGAAGATGGAAAAAAAATATAAACCAAAGGGAAAGTACTGGTAGAGTAATAATATTATGTACTTTAAAGTATCCACTGATGGTACTCGAATCGACTCATTTCAATTTCGTAAATTTTCTTATTAGTCTTCCACCATTTTATATTTCGTTTTCATCTTTAGGTACGAGTACCATACGCAAACAGAGACGGTATAGTACTAACGGGATTACGGGAATGGCGGGGGGCTGCCGGGCACCGCCCGGGACCGCATGAGTGATATCTCAGGATGCTGCATAGAACAATTCGTTTGTCGGTGTACATTTTCCACTTCGGGTAGTAACTTTATGTACAGTAGTGAAATCTCTGGTCTATCCATACTGTGTAGGATTCATGATAAATAGCATCTAACAAAACATCTTCTAGACATGTAAGACTCTTTTAGGATACTAACATTAGTATCTCCCCAGGATAGGCGAGTTGAATTGGTTTATCTCGAAATTGTAATGCTGTTTGGATGTCCGTATTTCTGAGTAGGTGGTGGCTTCCGTTATTCGGCGAATAAAGTTATGATGCCGTGTTTACAAGTGCCAGGGGTGATGTTTTCGTACATCCTCCGTCACTCCTACAACCCCAGCGATTGAAATCTCACCTCCTTGTGACGTGTCATATCTTTCCAGTGGGCGACTCAGGATCCTTGATTCTTATCTCACGATGGCTTCAAGTCTTCTTTTTCATCACGATGATTTAGAAATCTTTGGTGTTCAAGGTATCTCGCATCCCTTTTCATCATTTTTAATCGTCTTCCATCTAGGGATATCGTTTACGAACGCTGTCACGGCTTTTTGTCACCTTCGGATTTGGTTTCGGGGCCTATTTTACTACGGTAATTCTGGCAGGCGTGTAGGACGCGGGTGAGGGGGTGGCTCTGCCTTGTGGCGTAGGCCGGCGCGTGTGGTTGTGGCGCATGGGAGGAAAGATGCCAGTGTGGCTTGGTTTAGGAGTGTGGCTTGGGTTGTGGAGTGTGGCGTTGGGTTAGGAGGCGTTGGTTTGTGGTGGCTTTGGTTAAGGAGTGGCGTTGGTTAAGGAGTGGCTTGCATTAGTGTCAGGGATGGGGGGGGTCGCCCATTGCAAGCGGCCCAACTCATGGCGTTGATGCTCGGTCGGGTGGTGTTGGAGTGTGAGATTGGTTTAGTAGGGTCGTTGGGATGAAGTCGCACCCATACCGGGGAGGTCTATCTAACCGCGCCGCTAGAATGGCAGGGGATTGGATCCGGTTGTTGGTTAGGCGATGGATTTTACTTCGGCCAATACTATCTTTGAATATTTCCTTTGTGCTCATGATATTTTAGGTTTCGAGTCTCCGGGATGGTTGATGGAATACCATATCTATATCATTGACCATGGCGCGGATGAGACGATAGTCGCTGGAAGGGGAGGGGGTGGAGGTGGCCTGCTTGACTGCCGTGAAATTACCTAGGGGAAGCTGCGGGTAGAGTGTGTTAGCGGTGGAGGTTGTTTATTTCTTTGGAGGTTACGCTTTCTTAGGTTCGGAAAATGGCTGGAAAGTGGTCAGAAGGGCTGGATACTGAAAAGACGTAGGCTATGCTAAACCTGCGGTTGGGCTAGTAGGTTCCAGTTCCGAGTATTGTACCACAGATGGAGGCTGTTACCTTTATGATTTGGCGGGTTTTGGTGTTCGGCAGATATCCACACTGTGATACAGAAAGCCGTTTATGTATTTGATGCCGTTAGTCATGAGCTGGCGTGCTATAGAGGAGTGATGTCCTTGCGGGGCGTCGGCCACGGCCGCTATGGAGAGTAGTTAGCAAATATAGAAAAGTTTACAAAAAAAAAAAAAAAAAAAAAAAAAGTTTTCGTACAGGCATAAAGTTTTCGCACATGCTCCGTCCCCGTTACAACCTCAGTGTTTGAAATTGTTACTTGTCACACAGACCACCTTTTAGGCTGTTGACCAGTAAAACACCTGCATTTCTTTATCTTTATTACTTCATTATGTCGCGATACGGATTTAGGAACGATACCGTCGAAAGTCTCACTCAGGAGGCTACTGAGTTGAGAGCGAAGTTGGCAGAGGTGGAAAAACGTTTGGAGGAAAAACGGTCCTTACTGATGATATTTAAGAGAGGAGTAGAACCCTTTACGCTGAAGAAGAATCTGACCCCGGTCGAATTGTGCCCTGCGACACCTACGTCGAAGAGGAATTGGAGAGGTTTGGAGGAAGATGGAAAGAGGAGGAAAACTGAGGGGATACCGTTTGACCCAGTGGGAAAGTTGGGAAAAGGATCAGTTGTCGCTGTTAAAGTGGGTGGTATTGAATGAGAGGGGGGAGTCGAGAGGGTAGTGGAGGAGTTGGAGGCCATGGGTTTTGTGATTTGTGAGGGATCATGGTGGTTAGTTGGGGATGCGGAAAGGAAAAGGAGGGTGGCTGCTGGGAAGAAGTCTTCTACGGTGGTTGCTATGATAAGAGGTGGTACAGAGCTGCAGGGGTTGTTGCGGTCTGGGATGTGGGTTGATGGTAGGTGGTGTTTGGTTAAGCGTTTTGTGGCTGTTCAACCGACCAGGAGAATTGGTGGTTGGGTGGCTATGGAGGCTAAGCTGGATGCGGTGGAAGGGAAGAGGGTGGTGGAAAAGGTGGCTTTGGAGCGGCAACTGGAGGATATAAAGGAGTGGTTTGGAAGATGGATGAAGAGCGAGTTGGAGAATAAGGAGAGCAAGGTCAAAACGGGAATTCCTTTGGGTAGTGATAGTGAATGGGAGGCTGAGGATCCTTTTACGGGTGCTCGGAGGAGAAAGAGAGAAGGTTGGAGGAAGTGGGAGGATAAGACGAGAAAGGAGATTGAAGTTTTGGAAGCGAAGGAGAAGGGCAAGGAGAAATTTAAGTATGTGCCGAAGGGTAGTGGTGTTATGGGGAAGGGTGACAAAGGTGGTTCGGGTAGGGGTATTAGTTTTTTTTGATGGTCTTTGTTTTGTTTTACTTCACCCATTGCAAGTGTGGTAATTCAGAGCAAATCGACTTGGTTTTGGTTTTGGTAGTTATTTTGTTTTAGGTTTACGGAGCTCGGGATAGGCGATATCTGAGTGGTAATAGTGTTCATGTGGGGCAAACATCCAATATGGATACAAAAAGCCTGTAGTATTTGTAGCTAGTTAGTTACGAATCGAAAAGTTTACCAAAAAAAAAAAAAAAAAAAACATGTTTTCGTACACCCCAGTGTGGCTTACCTGCAAAAAACTATTAAAAATTGGTGAGGTCACAAGGTGGTGTGTACGAGAACTTTTTTTCTTTTTTTTTTTTTTTTGTTTTTTTGTAAACTTTTTTATATTTGCTATCTACTCTCCATAGCACGCCGTGGTGGACGCCCCGCAAGGACATCACTCCTCTATGCGACGCCCTTTACAGCTTAATAAATAACCGGCTTTCTGTATCTAATATAGATGTCTGCCGAACACCAATTCCGCCCGCTCCAAATGGTAAGAACCTCCATCTGCGGCACAATACCACTGCAACGGAAACCAACCCAGCCTAACCTCCTGGCACAAGGAAAGTCTTACGATCTCCGCAACATCTGGCCACTTTCCAGTCCTTTTCCTAACCAATGAAAACGTAACCCCCAAAGAAATAAACAACCTCCACCGCTACCACTTTCCGCTCTGAGCCTCCTCTAGGTTATTTTACGGCCTCTGTCGGCCACCTCCACCCCCTCCCCTTCCAGCGACTATCGTCTCATCCGCGCCATGGTCTATGATATAGATATGGTATTCCATAAACCATCCCGGAGACTTGAAACCTAAAATATCATGAGCACATAAAAAATTCTCAAAGATAGTGTTGACCAGGATACAACTCCACCGCCTAACCAACAACCGGATCCAACCCCCTGCCATTCTAGCGGCGCGGTTCGATAGATCTCCCCGGTATGGGTGCGATATCGTCCTCCCGGTCCTCCCAAACCAAACTCATCACTCCAACACCACCCGACCGAGCACCAACGCCATGAGTTGGGCCGCTTGTAATGGGCGACCCCCCCCACCCTTGACACTAATGCAAGCCACTCCTAAACCAAGCCACACTCCCAGCCCCAAAACCAAACGCCACTCCCAAACCAAAACCCAGCCTTAACCAACGCCACACTCCTCAACCAAGCCACATCATTCCTCCCGTGCGCCACAACCACATGCGCCGGCCCTAGCCCTAAGGCTAAGCCACCCCCTCACCCGCGTCCTACACGCCTGCCAGGATTACCGTAGTAAAATAGGCCCCGTAACCGAACTCGAAGGTGACAATAAAGTCGCGAAACGTTCGTAAACGTAAACCCCTAGATGAAGAACGATTAATATCAGATAAAAGCATTCATCACTTGCCTTTAAAAGATGGAATTCTAAATCATCGTGATGAAAAAGAAGACTTGAAGCCATCGTGAGATAGGAATCAAGGATCCTGAGTCGCCCACGGGAAAGATATGACACGTCACAAGGAGGTGAGATTTCAATCGCTGGGGTTGTAGGAGTGACGGAGGATGTACGAGAACTTTATCCCTGGCACTTGTACCGGAATAACCGAACCCCGCCCTAAGACGTCAAAATTCCCTCTCTTGGATTAGGGGGATAGAAGCATTACGAAAACTGACCGCCTAAGCCCCCAGTTTAAGACAAAAAAATAATTTTGTCGCGCCTTACCAACAAAGGCAACTCTAACGTCCTAGCATGTGGTTCAATTATTCCAGCAAATACGGTATTGAACTGCACCTTGGAGGCCCATTATATACGAGTGCTACTATTACTTTCCATATGGAGCCGTTCATTTCACACAATTTCTGTACAGAAATAGTGTCGAAAGAAAGTTCCCACCACCGCCTTTGTCAAGCAATACTCATTGGATCAATTTGGGGTTTTAAAGTTCAAGGGATTGAAAATGAACCAGGCTGAAGGAAGGAAGGATATGTTCTCGTTCACAAATTTCCTTTCAAACTTTGTCTTACTTCCACTCTTTACTAGAAACCCAAGTTAATCAGCCTATCTAAGCATTAAAGCAATCTCTACAATAAAACGCCCCTTTAGCATTGTCCAAGTGACATATTCTAACAGACATTTTAGTTCTTAAAGTCCAAGCTATAGGACCATACCCCCCCCGCAGTCCGTCCAGTCTCAGCCTTCCAGAGAGAAGTCCGTCCTAGCACCTCCAAACAGCCAGACTATTAGCTGTAATTAGTCCGTCCAGTCCTACCCCAAAGACGGACGGACGAGACAGCAGAGAAGACTACCCCCCGATCAACAAAAGAAGTTCGATATCAAACCTATACACCCCCGTAGAATCTAGCTAGCGGAACTCCTACTCAGTACTAAAATACCCCTCTCACTTCACAGATAACACCCCCTACACTACTCTCTTTCCAACCCCCAGAAGAACAAAAAAAAAAGAGAAAAATTTCCCAGTGTCAACTTACCCACTATAGATATAAAAACGACCCCCTGCCATAAAAACCCAGTGCATTAATGCCCCACTACCGCAACCGCTACCACCGCTACTCACGCACCCTAGCCATTCTCCCATTCTCCCCCCCCTCCTCCTCCTCCTCCTCCTTAAAAGCTACGGGGGCATATCCGTGAACCACTCTCGCAATGTCCTCAAAATGAAAATGAAAATCAGATACAAAGAAAAAATGTATCACGTGCCGACGCAATTACAGAAATTATGTTGTGCATGCGCTTTATGATGCACATTACGTGGGGGCAGAGTGATTTAGCGTGAAGATCATGACTGCCGGCGATCAGGCTTGTTTTTTCTTTTTCGATTAGAGTATGGTTGGTAATAGATATCCGTTCCCTAAGTAAAATAAACTCTAGCCGTTTGATACGTACGTATCCCTAGAGCTGGTCCTGTGCTATACTTTTTTGTTTCTGTTGCTTCGCAAAATGAGTAGAGCAGCTAGTAGCGGAGGGGGCGAAGTACGAGTGACAGATTGTGATTGAGGACTATGTGTGCTGATATGGAAACTCACAATGACTTATTAATCACAGAGAGTTGTCTAGTGCTTTTTTCTTCCAGGGGGTTGTGCTTCTGGGATTCCAGCTAAAGTAGAATGGGGTTCGAGAGCCTAGTTGATTTATGATTTATACGATAATTAGAAAGTTTGTTACAATTTCAGTGGAAATATAAGCACAGAGTCACGAGGTACCCGCAGTCTTCCCAAAAGGTGGGATAAGTTTTTTAGCATCTCACTTGACCCAAAATCGTTAAAATAAAACACCACAAGATCCAAATGCCGCGTCTCCCAAATCACTTCAAAACTCCACAGACAGTTGACGATCCGTGGTGTATAATAAGTGGTATGTACAGTAGGAATATACATATTTATGTACATGCAAAGCCGCTCCTAGATTAGGGGAGCCGCTCTACCCCTCCTTCAATGCAACAGCCCTCTTAGCAAGGACCGCTGCGCTCCCAGACTTGATTTTGCTCCAATCATGCGCATCCAGACAAGCCTGTCGACTCAAAAGTACCGCTGGCGCGGTCCGCTTCCTGACTTCACTCTCGTAGGAATCCACCGCTTCTTTCAAGGATAATTTACCATCGCAGACGGCTTTGAGAGCTTCAGCGAGATTTGCCGCGTCCATGAGGCTGTGGTTTGCTCCTTCTCCGCGGTCTATCAAGCATACTCATTGGTCGTAAGTGAATTCTCATGCGAGAGAAGGAAATAAGGAAGTGAATAACCATACACATAGTCATCGCATGCGCTGCGTCCCCTGCTAGGGTAACCCTCCCCCCGAAGTTGTCCCAGTCGAAGCAAGGCCAGTCACCCAATTTAATCTCCATCACCTCCGTGTCCGATGGGATGTCGAGAATGGCAGATCGGATGGGTTCAGCGAAGCGACTTGCCCGGCGTTTCATGTTCTCTAGACGTTCAGCGTTGTCCGGCGACACCTCGTCCTTCACAGGATCGTCTAGGCGCCAGGAGACGAGTAGCTGCACAGTGTAGTAGTCACCTCCATCAGCGTTGGTCGCTGGAGTATCGATTACTGGCAGCGCACGTCAGTCCTATATTGCAACGTAGAAGGGTGGGGGGACGAGCTGGAGAACCAGAAATAGTCTTCTGTCTCAGGATGCGCGCCCTGGAACAGGAGGGGGTCCAAAGCTCTCAATGGCGCCACCCGAGAAGACGTAAGACGTACAGCGCACCCGGTCAAACGAACGGGCAGGGGGATCAACTGGTAATTGTTCGGACAGAGTATCTGGCGGGTCCGCGACCTGCTCCCTTCAGCGCCAACAAGCAATGTCCCAGAGGCGCTCGTTCCGTCTTCGAAAATCGCCACAAGTCCACCCTCGTTTTGTTTTATGTTTGCCAGTTTTTTATTCCACTGTCACCCCCCGCCATCAGCCACAGCCCCATCCCTTACGTGTAAAAAACAAAAGCAGACATGAGCACGTAGGTCCTACCTGCACCGCCACATCCTCCATCAGCAACCTCCTAAAACTCTCCCTCTTCAATCTCAAGCGTCGACCCGGCGGAATCCTATGCTCGATCTCGCCAGTCTCCGCGTTCAAAAAGAGGAAGTTGCCGCGGTCAACTTTGCCCACTTCAGGATCGACCTGCACTTCCGTCAATCGCTCCCGGAGTTGGTCTGGCAGACAGGCTTCGAGACTGGGCAGTGCCCAGTGGACAGTTATGCCCCAGCCCTGACCTCGAAAGTCGGGACCGGGATCACGCTCGAAGATGGTGAAAGAGATATCGTTCTTGCCCAATTTAAAATAAAAAAATGGGGCGTTAGCTTATTTGTTGGCTATGATTGAGCAGAGGGGTGGGGAGTAATGAGGGGGGTACCTTCTTCAGAGCTTGTGCTAGGGCGACTCCGACGATACCAGCACCAGATATCAATACGTGTAGTTTTTGTTCTTGCTGAGCCATTGTACCGTCCATTGTTTCGTTCGTCCGGTGCCTCACGCAAGCCCCGCCGCACAAGCCGCAAGGAAGCAGGCAAGGAAGCAAATCAGCAATTTGCGATGCAGAAGACGAAGGGCTGTAATAGATCAAGTGCCAAGTGATGGGGTACGGTGGATGATTGGTGGTCCGCCGGTCAAGTTTTAACAAATCACATCCAAACTAACTGTTGCCCAATCCATTTCTTTTTCTTTTGCCCTTGCATATAGCCCTACCCCACCTTCCAGGGCCAACAATTGTGATACTACTATTCCTAGAATCCACACATCATCTCGTGCGGGTATCATCCCGTATCATACCATCCATCCCATTTCGCAGAATTCGCTTCTTTCATCACATTCCGCCTCAGCTCCAGAGAGAGTCTGTCTCTTCGCCAAGAATTGGGATGTGCGCCGACCGTTACCTGATCTGTTAATGGGCGGAATCTACCGGGTTCTTAGAGCACTCAAGTATCAACCACGAGCATGGTATGATCCTGGTCCTGGTATGAGTACCCAAACTGTGTAGGACGTCCAGTCCAATCAAACCTTTAATGGTCATTGTCCAGTGAAGAAGGTTTTACCCAGGAGTTTCGCTTAGCTCGGCCAAGGCTAGCTGCGGGGGCTGAAGAGTACGACATGGGTGCTGTGTTCATGATATGTGATCCGGCCGTTTCTTGAGGGACGAATTAGGAACTACAGTTTAATATGGTATGGGGTGATGATGTGTCTCTGCTGAGGGGAAGTATTGAGATACTGTACTATGGTAGGTAGACAGAGAGAGATAGAGAAGGAAGAAGAGAAGAGATGCGGGGTTCGATGAAGATGCCTTTCAAGGCGCTTGATTATTATATTACGTATCCAAGCGACCACCGCTCCGCCTCATTAACGTTTGTCGACCACGACATTCCGCATCGCAAAAAGCCTACGGGACAAAATCCTACTGGCATTCTACTACAAATAAAGCCTCCATACAAATACCGCTATCATATCAGCGCTCGAGTACAGGGGGTTAAGGGTATGTGAGGCGAAGCTGCTCTGGTTGGCTCACAGACCAATCGGCCAGTCAAAAAGTCGAATATCAAGTACCTTCGTGCCAAGAGTTCGCCTGACTTTTTTCCATCACGAATTTTATAGCCAAGATTGGCTGTTTCTATGGTTACACACACGTAATTTTGGCCAGTAAAACTCGATTTCGCCTCATTTATGCTCACCCCCTAGTACACATACCGCTGCAATATCCCGAACTTCCGCCAGATCCCTACCAAAAACCAGTAAGAAACTAAAGCCTATAATTCCCTCATGAAATTTGAAACCCCCTTACAGGACCAAGATCGAGGCGATAAGAAGTGGAAATACCAGGCACGTCTACTATTTAATTTCATCCGATTTGTTACGCCAGAGATAGGGTGGGGTGCCGAAGGTGCATAATTCGTAAGACCCATGGGAGAGGGCCCTACGGGCACTGCGCTTAAACCCGGCCGCCATAAGCGAAACAGGCACGCAGATATGGACATCCGGGCTTTTGTGTGCGCAGGCGTTGTTATGGCATGAGGCGTAGTGGGCAAGCTTTGCTAATGTCACTTTTAGTGCATCGAGACTCTCGGTGTGGGGGATAGTTGCCGATCATTTCGGGTTGCCGTGGGGTGCATTTTCTGTGTTTTGGTACCGTGTCATGGCTATCATGTCGGTCTGTTGGTGTAACCGTGGAAGGTTAAGTGGAGAGTGAGGGCGCTGTTGGTATTATATCTTAGGTGCAACCTTTCGCTGACATGGTACCGTAACAGTCCCGGTGCTATCATTACTGGGAGAGAGTAAGGTGTTAAAATTATGTGAGTGCTGTACTCGCCGAAGGAAGAAAGTCAAGGCAAGGCGAGGATCATGCTGCGGATTTGATACTGCGGAAGATTCATTGCCATGAAAGTACAGCAAGAAGCATCAGGAGTTTACGGGGGGGCTTTCCTTTCTACTATCATACCGGTACCAAGCCTACAAGAAACCTCACAGAATAGTAATGCGGTGGCCAACAATAGCGTACCTCGAGCATACTGAAAAATACGTTCCACCGCCTACTAGTGCTTTGGAGCACCAGTTTCTGTTAGTCACGCCTCTCCACTTCCCTAGCTCTATTACTCGGTATGGCCTTCACAGTATCACTTCGACACCGTATTGTATCATACAAGATAGCACACAGCCACTACTCCACAACAGCCGGCGGCCATAGGCTGCTTATTTCTCGGGTACGGCACTAATCACAGAGCCCATCACCAACAAAGTCTCCGAAGCCACGGAAAGAAAACCCTAACCCACCCTTCACCCCAGCAACACTACCTATCCTAATCAGGATTCTGAAACGGGACCTCCTGACCGAAAATAGAAACGAGGGGGAACTCATTATTGGTAGCCTGCACCTTGGCAAGTCGCAACGCGACATCGCTCATCCCCCGCCGATCATTTCAACCCCGGTGGCGGAGCATTACTTGCGTATGTTGTTTTGGCTTGTCTTGGGCTTGCTGGTCGGACCATTAAGGCAGACAAAACAGTCTCCTGCCAAGCGTACCTTTCCTTTAGGCCTTTTAAGGCTTTGGCTGGCAGTGGGGTCGCGATGTTTGACTTAGAATGAATGGAGGAACAAACGCCCGGGAAAAATTCTTCTGGTATTAACCTGTCTGGAAAAAGGAAATGAAGAAAGGAAGAAAAAGGAGAAATCTCACCAGAGAATGGGGTGGATCAGGAAAAAAGAAAAAGAAAAGAAAGAAAAGAAAAAAAAGAAGGAAAAAAAAAAAGTTGATGATGCAGGTACCAGGGTGTGAGGGTAAGTGATTGGAAAAAAATTGGTTGCAACTAGCCACTTTTTTTCCGATCACTTTTTGCTCCAGGCTGGTACTTGTACAAGCAGTGAGTAATGCAGGTACCGGATACATGGTGGCATCGAAATTATTTACTGTCAGTCGCTAGTACTCTCAAAATACCGTTTCAGCGACTGACGGAAAAAGACTATTTCCCACTGCTTAACACGCTTCTCCTCACCTCCCCCCCACACCCTCTATTCCGATAAGGTATTCATAGTTGATGGAAAGAAAGAAAAGTAAACTGAGAAGAGAATAAAAGTGCAGAAATGGCTATCATTGAAAGGGTTTAATTTGAAACCAGCTCGCAGTTTTCGACAGCGCAGCGGCCATTATTCTGTGAGGCAATTCAATCAGCAACCAGAACGGGGCCAGTGCAAACAAGCAAACAAGGAAAGCAGGACACATACACAAACGCGAATACAACGAACATTATCCCTCTTCCTCAGGGGTGTTGCCGTACCGTTATTCCCAGCAGTCCCATTGCCAAAAGAATCCGGTGCATCCTTAACGATTAAAGTAATATTCATCGACGGCCCAGCTAGCAGCGGATACTCCCGGGGTCCCCCATCCGTCGACTGAATCCCGATGCCACCACCACTGATGGCTCCGAGGTCACCGACGAACCTGAGTCCACTGAAGGCGTCAATTACGGATGTGTCGCTATTGTCTCCGCGAACTTGTAGTTGTGTGCATTCCGAGTCTGCATCGTTGACCCCTTGGGATACGAAGCGCCCACCGATGCATAGCGACCAGGTATTCCCTGCATCGCAAGTTCGCTCCCCGTCCACGCAAGGTGCAGGTGGCGATGTTGCCTCATCCGCTGTCTGAGGAGATGGCCGAGCGAGGGAGAGTGCTGGAAGCACGAGGAGAAGGATTGAGGATGTGAATTTCATGGTGATAGAAGGGCGGGGGGGTAGAAGGAGTCGTGCGTTAAGGGTAGTGGAGAATAGTCTTGAATTACTATGTGAATTATTTCCGATCAACGAAAACTTAATAATAGTTGGGAGTATTAAGCGATTGTGAGTATAATTTTCTCGGCTAGCGAGTTGTGAAAGTGTAAAGAACGTATGAGGGGAGAAACGAAAGTATGCAAGTCAACCTGGACACTGCGAAAGTAGTAATGTTCACTGCGAGATGAATGGTGATGGGGAACAAAAAAAAGAGGTACTTTGAAAGAGTGAGGTGACGTCCACTTTATACCCATGATGATCGGGGGGAAACCAACAGGGTGGTTGGACAAGACTTAATGTAAAAGGTATCAGATTCTACAAACTTGCGTCTCTTGGTGCCGCAAGGCAGTGGTCTTTACCACATGTGGACGGTACGGGGTGCGTATGTTTCCGTCGCCAGAGAGAAAGAAAGAAGAAAAACGTACGAAAGGGATTGGCATGATTTAATGAAGGGGAGTACAGTTTCAACTCATCCCTAGAACTCCCCCACATCCTCTTCAGGGTAGCATTGTAATTTCACTTAATTGTGTGGACCTATAAGCTCCAGCTAATGAAGGAAGCCCAATCATCCAATCTTTCTCTCATTCACCAATAAGTGTTCGTTGAGAGCGGTGAAAGCCTCCAGCACGTGTTTCACGTTACTGACCAGTCCTCGACAAATCGTTCGTTCACAGCCAACGACTCAAGTTTTATCATACCGTAGATTCTGGGCAAACTCGACCCGCCACTATTCCCTGTATGGTAGTTACTATCCCCGAAAGAGCGAATTCGCCACGGGGTTAGTCTTTAAGAGGAATAGTGGCTGCCTCAAGAAGTATGGCGGAGGGTGGAGTTTACCCAGAATTTACGGGTACTGAACTGGACCGAACTTGGACCGTGCTCTACAGGGGTAGGGGTAGGGGAGGGAAAAAAGCCAATAAAGTTTCGTTTAGCGCTCTACTAAGGTCCGCCCTTTTGGGGCGGCTGCAGGTGTCAGAGTTGGTTGGGTTCGGGAATCTTATTCGACCAAAAGTGTTCTTTTTCGCTTCGCCTGGACTCCCCCAAACAGATGTGTTTCTTTAGTTCGTCAATTTAAGCCCTGTTTATGTGAATGAGCCGTACTTGTACCCTACCCTACTGCAAGGGGAGAAGGAGGAGATTCGACTTTGCAGTAAAACCCCGGGGTAAAATTTTGGGTCGGTCACGGAGATTTTATTGCCCGGGTAACAGGGTGAATTACAGGTACAAGTAGTTCTGTTGGGCTGGAAGCACCACTCTTCTGTACAAGTACTAGTACAGGTACAAGTACTAGTATTGTGCTGGGGGTTAGGGGTAAGTGAGGCGAAGCTGCTCTGATTGGCTCCAGGACAAATTAACCAACCAAAGAGTCGAATATCGTCAACCCATCGTGTCAAGGGTTCGCCTGACTTCACCATGAAAAATAGAGCCAGATTGGCTGTCTCTATGGTTACACACACATCATTTGGCCAGTAAAAGATAGCTAGGGTAAATTTATAGAATTAATGGCCAGTAAAACTCGAGCTCGCCTCATAAATGTTCACCCCCTAACGTAGTACGTTGTACAGGGATTGTCTTGCCCGATCGAATGTGGAATTTTGGGTACGTTTGCCCGGGGGAGGGAGGATGTCAACCGATTAAAACCGTGCCCAAAAGATCGGATTCAGAGCACTGCCATAGTGCAAGTATTCACGGCGGAGAGGTCCCGTCTCATCCCTAGGTAGACTATTATGATATTATGATACTATGAATCGTGGTTTGGTAGAGCGGCTCTATGGCAACCTCATACGGTAATCCTTGTGGTTGATCGCTCCGATTAAGCGCCCTCCCCATTCTCCTCGGGTTTTACCCTGCGCCGTACCGTACCTTACTTACTTACTTACTTTCGCATTGAGAAGTGGAAATAAAGCAAAGTTCGCTATGACGAGCCCCCGGCATGGATATTGTTTAGTACAGACATAGAATTGCTGTACGATATACTAATGGGGTTTATAAATCCCATGAGTCCTGTGCGCTGCCTCCGAGCCACAGATAGATAGACCCGAAACTATGTTCTCATCATCTCCCTCAAATACAGCCGGTATATGTACTTGAGATGGAATGGCACATCCGCAAGGCATAGGATAGTATCCTTTAAATCTACAACTAAATTCTCGGGCGCAAATTAAAGATTGGGATAGAGTGACAACTAAGAGCCAAGGTTCCAACATAGATATCAATGTCACTACGTCCTAATCTTTAATTTGCACCTGAGTGTCTTTCACGGCTAGCTACTCCTCCCTGTGCGGTTTGGACCTGCATTTTCTGGACCATCCCGCCTTGTGTACCAGGCATGTAGATCTTGGCCAACTTCGGAATCAGGAATGTAACAAGATGTGATCGTTTGAATGGAGAAGTGGTAATAAATGTTGGTTAAGATTATTGATTAAGAAAACAATATTTGTATGAATAATAAGAATGCAGCCTAGCTACATAGTGAAGCGGTTTAGTCCTGCTATCACTACTGGGATCTCTTAATACTCGTAGTAAAGAATCAACAAAAAAGGCCCTCCAGGAAACCGGATAGGAACAACGAAAGGAACAAGGCACCGCATGCTAGTCCTAAACAGGACGTGGTTTGAAAGAGGGTGGAGATCTGAAAAAAAGCATTTGATGGGAGAAAGAAACCGTACGGTATACGAACAAGGAATCTGGGATCCGGGTCGGGTGACGGGTTATGATGCCGACAGTTTGCAGTGAATTGAAAATAGGGGTGATTTCAACCAGCTAAATAAAGACAGAGCTGCTTTGTAGGATCCTGTCACAACTATTCAAATAATTTTGTAAGAGATGAGATTCATCCTAAACTACTGGTACTGGGCTTGCATTCTTGAGAGACTTGACGCGGTATCTCCTTGATCGGTGTAACCGTGGAGAGTGTTGTGCCGACCCGTCTGTCATGCCGAAGACAGACGGCAAAGGCGGCCCCCAGCATTTTCGGTGATCATGTGCGTAGGTACGATCATAGCTAATATTAGATATGATCTGGGGTTGGATGATCGACCAAATCTTGCTTATTAACGTGGGTCTCAGACGCTGACAAAGCTGGCGCAACATTTTCCACGGTGACACCAGCCAAGGAGATACTCTTTTGCTTTCATGGTGCGGAGTTCTCACTCGGACTTATTGAACTTGAGCCCTGCCAGACTGAAATGCCCATTTCCCGGCACAAGTTGTTCTCCGTCCAGCAAACCGGGCCTGCCGTGTCCCCGGTGTAGGGCAAGGGTAAGAGCCTATTAACCGGGGCGGATAGGGACATATTTGGCGGGTTAACCTTGAATAACTGTTCCATAACTTCTTACCGAACCCCGGAAACTGCTGAACGGGGGGGCGGCGGCAGGCGAACGACAAGGCACTACAGTAAGCACAACACGACTCATTATTAGAATATAGAGAAGGGAATTGTGTAAACCTCCCCTTGACCAGGTGGCTAGTAAGGCTGCGTGGTGAGCACAGATGACTATCAGCGTGGAAATGGGACTGGTTTCCTTTTTCACTGTTGGTGGTTGTGTAACGATCGCGGTACAAGCAATTCCATACCCATTACCAGATACAAGCACAGTACGGCACTCGATTGCATTACTAGTATGATACAAGGACAGCACAGCTCCATGCGGGCAAGCGGCTGCAGTCCGAAACAGTACTACTCCAACTCCAATCTAGGACTCTAGGTATTGTGCTGTTGCAATTGTCGGTACGGTATGTCTACCGGTATTCATCTAGTGAAGTTATGCTGTAGCGAATACATGTCAATCGGGCTTCCACCGAGTCACAGCCTCGGTTTTGGCCATGCTCCCCCTCCTCTATCAACAGATTCACAACTTAGCAAGCTGCACCGCACCGCGCTCTGCCCCGCTCTATGATGTCGATCTAGGGTACTTACAGTGCTTGCCAGACGTTGGGGGTTTTAGAACCGCTAAAAACTTCCCTCTCTCAAGCCTCGCCCTAATCCCGTGACGCAAACGCGTGAAGAAAGCAATTGGGGGCTGATTAGCATAGGGACGTTTGAGTGGAAAACCTGTTCAAACAGTTACGGTATGATACCGGTAGTTTGAATAGGTTTTGTGTTTGGCTGCACTCTGTTTCTGACTGGTGCTTCCAAAGGTTTCCAGGCTTCAGCTTGCTAACATGTTTTGGTGGAGTAACATTCCCGTGATAAAAATTATTTTTCCCTAAACATTTACTACAATTCACCCGAAGCGTGGCAATGCGTGCTGCTCAAAGCCATTGGGCTAAAAAGTCCCTTAGTGGTAGGCATATACCGGTACTTACATCTGGTAGTGAGTATCTAAAAATTCGGCTATTCTTGCCCAGCCACGAAACCAGCGAAAAAGCTCTGTCCCATTTCCAGGTATTTTACTGGTATTCTAGATACAAGTACTGTGCTTAGGTGCAATAAAGGTAACTATTTCTGCTCGGGTATAGGGCTCCCCAAGCGCGCATAATTTATGCATCCATCGGTAAAATGGTTACCCGGCGGGTAACGGAAGGAAGGGGGGAGTGGCGCAAGTACTCGAGTACAACAGCACGCCGGACGTTGAAATGTTTACCTTCTTGGGGGCACGTTATTTGTGGAACGATCACGTTATTATGGCATACCGTAGACTCTGGCGGTAGAGAGACCGTTGCCAATGTGGTGACTCGCAAGAGCTATACCATCTTCGGGGCAAAATCAGGTTTGATTGCCATTCGCTTTGATGTTTTTTCGCTTTTTTCTTCCACATATAGTATAGTCCAACACCAATTTTACGCACATCCCACTTGGCAACGGTCTCTCTACCGCCAGAGTCTACGGTAGGGTCATACAAAAGGGATTGCAATGGGGGAATACTTTGGCAAAAGTGATGTGAAGAAGGGAAATTCCGGTGGATGATTTCCGGAGATCACGCGGCATGAATATGAATAAGTTGTGCTCCTAGCTAGGGAAATTGCGCGCAAGGTTATGTTACCACTGAGGTATTATTCTGAGCATTATCACGATAACTCGGTAATACAAGTATAATACCGTATGTGTAAGTATCCCGTTTTGGGCGCGGGACGCTCACTAATTGTTGCCTCCTCATGGAACGCTTTGTCTCTACTCCCTTCTTCCTTTTGTCATTACAGGTCATTAAAACCTTCATACTCGTGTCGAGCCTCAATAAAACCGAGGTTCTGGCGGGAGATGAGGTATAGGTACAGAGGCGCCTAGCGGTGTATGACCCGATGTCGCCCAAACCTCAAAAAAAGTGGGCGAGCCTCGGTATTTCCTCTCTGATCGGTTCGGCTTGAAAACCGGAAGGGAGGGGAGCGCTATGCAGGAACCTCTGTAGGAATTCCGAAAGAGCGGGCGAAATTTGATGGCGGGGGTGACACAGCATCTGCATAGGAAGAAGTGTGCTTATGGATTATGGGGAACGGTGGGCAGGGAACCAGAGAGCCGCAACGAGAACAAGATGACCCGGAGGAGTAAGGTACGGCTACCATCTAGCTATTCTCGTTTATTCTCGTCTACTCGTGGTAAATATTTAGAAAGTCTAATACTGCGTATGGGCTTTCTTTAAAGAGAATCGCCAAGTTAGGCGAGACCATCGCCGGAGAACCAAATACAGAAATACACTCGAAAAAAGAAACCTTCCTGACGAACGCCTATCATGCCACTCTTCAGCCGCGAAGACAATAGAGAAAAAAATCTTCTCGAAAGGAAAGCCTTTTTTTGGCCCACGAAACATCCCTACGCGTACTGCACTTTCCCCAGCTACCGTAAGTACTAGGGGTAGGGGGGAAGTATTGGGACAAGCAGGGGTGGCAAGGCCTGTGCATATCACCTTAACAGGAATAACTATAGTGCTAATTAGAGTAACTCCACTACCCCCCTGCATGTCCCAATATTTTCCCCCCGAGTAAGCACAACCTATCCGGCAGTAGCTTCTCGACGCCACACCTATCTTGACTTCTGACTCCCCTGCAAGCGCCAAAGAGGGACCCATGCAGCCCGTTCACTGGTCCGAGGTCCCATTTCTCAAAACCATAGACCGGGAGCTCCATGGGTTAGTGGAAGTTTACCGATTTAGCACTGATGACTCTCTCTCGGCACAATTGCCCAGATCCTAGTGCTGGACACCAAAAACAGAACCTCTTAGTCACTGTGTTCTGGCTTGGGAATGGGTACAGAAAAGTAGCACCTTGGCATAAACTTGCCCTCTACTCAGTACCGTTCCCAACAAATGCTCACTTCGTCAAGAGAAATGAGGGGGGTTCATGATTTAGGTAGTTCTATCAAGGGATTTTCTTCAGAAATTTAGTTACAGGTAACTTGGGAGCTCTTCGTTGCCAGCTTTGGTGGTGGGGTCGTTTTTAGACACTCGCCAGAGAGAGGCCTCGTTTGGTTTCTTGGTGGTCAGACTCGGGTATGGTGCTCGTACAAGTACCTGCAGCTTAGTGCTTATTTAGGAATGGTGGAGTGCTATCTTTGTTGGCCCATGCGCGCTTGCGCCACAAATTGTTGGTCCTTTGGCGACGCTTTTTCTAGCATGTGGGATGCATCCTTGAATAGAGCTTGCTAGGGCGGGCTTGACATGGGGGGGAGTATTTAAGATTCTGACTGGCATAGGACCGGCATTTATATAATGAAACTTGGGTCCCGCAGTCTCCGTGCTTCACCTCACTTGCGGTGCTCTGCTGGTTATCTAACCTTGCTCATCAGGATTAACGACTTGGAAAGTCCTTACGAATACATAAATCGCCTCCACCCCCTCCTCCACAACTTCACTCAATCAAGTAACCAACAACACAGCACGACAAGATGCAAGAACTATCGAACTGGGGTCACGTGGTACTAATGTGGACACTCGTCCTGGTACTCTACACTGTCCTCGGCCTGCGAACGTGGGCCCTGCGAAACACGAGCTACAGCATGTTCTCACCGCGCGGGATCAGCACATTGTGTATCGCTCTGACGGTAACGCTGATAACGGTGGTCTGCGCCTCGGTTACATGGAGCTTGGTCGGGCCGTTGCATGCTATTCCTAAGATTGTTCTCGGAACACTTTACAGCTCCGATTTGCCAGACTCTGGGGAAATCATCTTTGACGGCGATCCTCGGGGCCCGTTGGAGACGGTTTTCAAGGTATGTTTCTCTTCCACCCTCGGAGGAGTACGGGGAATGGAGGCTAATTTGATATGCAATGAATAGGTCAACTTTGCCTCCATGATCCTCTTCTACATCGTCCTCTGGCTTGTAAAAGTCGCTTTCGTCGTCATCTACTTCGAGTTCTCCAAGGAGCTATCTCACCGAACCCGTGTGCTACTGTATATCACTATCGCAGCGATCGCCATAACCTTCGTATTCGTGATCTGCCTCTACAGCCTCTGGTGCCTCCCTGTCTCAGCAAACTGGGCCTTCAGCGAGCTCGTCCAGTCGAACACCTGCCGCGCAAATATAGCACCGTCTGTCATCGTCAGCGTCATAAACGTCCTCGTCGACATTCTCATCATGGCAGCCGGCTTCTCCATCGTGCGCTCCCTCAACCTCGGCGGGAGCAGCTTCCGCTCCGCATACCTCATCATCACGATCGGAACTCTGACCGTCCTCGTCGCATTCATCAGAATGATCGTGCTGGTTGTGCGTATGAAGAAACAGGATAAGGCATATAACAGTATCTACAACGATGCAGTAGGGGAGCAGGCCTCGATGAACAGTACATCCGTTCCCATCCAAGAGAGCGTCGTCGGGTACACTGAGGTCGAGGCTATTCTGGCGTGCATTGCCGCATGCCTGCCCGGTATTCGCGTGCTCTTTCGCAAGCACGTTACCAGGCGATCTGGATTGACTTTCAAGGATTGTGGGAGCGCTGGGACTCTTACGCCCCCGGCTTCTCCCCCCACCGCGTATTCTTCTCCTCCGAAATCGTACTCACCTTCGATCCCGGCTACACCTCCACCGGTTTACGAGCAGAAGGTACAGGCCGAGGACATGGTCTAACTTCACGTTTTTTTCCTCCGTTATGATTTTCACTTTGTTCATTACGAGTTTTCCTTTGTTTGGGGTATCATTTCATCGTTTTAGCATAGCGTAGCATTACCGGCGGGATCACGTTTTTCTATTCTATTTCAATTTTTTTTCTTTTCCCTTGCATACTTGGGGGTGGGGTTTATCATTTTCTTATGTTCTAGGAGCATTTACGTGGGTGGGGATTTTTTTTCTTTCTTGCATGGTCGGTTTGGTTTGGGTTTCGGTGCATATCGCGAGCGATCTCTCGTGTTTTACTACTTTTCTACTTTCTTTCATGTAACTTTTTTAGGGACTTTTCTCTCACTTACATCTTTGTTAATACTGGGTAGGGTTAAATCTGGGGGCACACGACATACATTACATAGACATCATATCATCATATAGCAAGACATTCTTTATTGATCTTGAATCAAATAATATTATCATGAAGCAAATCCGAAATAGGTACCATGACTCGGATCCTATTTGAAGGGAGAGAAGAAAAAAATGATGAATAGTACAACCTATCAGCTTCACCCCATTCCCTCCAAAACATCTCATCCCAATGGTAAAATTGGAAATCACCAAATTCGATACTAGAAACGTTTCAGGAGTTTCCGGGAAACCGCCGAGAGCAAAAGGCCAATACAGTACAATGTTTAGGCGATAGCTTTTTTCTTTTATTTTCTTTTATTTTTTCTTCTAAACTTGGTGCTAAGATTGTGCTCTGATTGGGTCGGAAATAGGCAAGAGAAAAAACCGTGACTTGGAAGGCGAGACCCAGAAACCAAAAATTGGGCAACTAGAAGAAATGTCACGGGATTCTGGTATGTATTGGCTTATCGATTGCAACCTATAATAGCAGGGCTTGTATGAGTGCCGTGGGATTCGTTTGAGATGTAAAAGCTAGGGTTTAGGCCGTATGATGGTAAGTGCTGGTATTGATATGATAGCGGTAGTTAGCAAGAAATATGGTAGAAAATCCGTGTACGCAGATGTTGCACCTGTACCATATGCTATGCACTAATACAGATGTGAGCTAACCCTAGATCCTCTACTTTCATGGCTGCCGGGCATAGTTGAATCGTTCCCACTACGGCGAATATCAGACTGAGCGGAAACTGGATTTTTATCCGAGCAAATTGTTAATGTTTGAGAGCATAATAGACTACTTGTATTCTCGGATATCATACCTGAGTTCTTCGTGGTGGGGTTTGTTTGGAGAGAAGGGATAGATAAATTCGTAGTCATGAGAGAACAGATATTCTGGGGTGTGTTAACAGTTCCTTGTACCTGGTTTTTGCTTTTGTGTAATGGAATGAAAAGCATTTTGAGAGCAGCTGAGGAATGTTCAATCTGTTGGGTCAGGAGATGCGGGTAATAGTTGGAAGAAAGTTTTTTTATTGGATACTAGTCTACTAAATACATAGAACAAACATGCGTACGCAAGTATTGGTTTGCATTGAACACAGCCATACGTACTTTACAGCACAACAAGGCTGATTTCCAGTACCACCACTGCTCAATACTGAAAATAGTCTAGCTCAGCGAGAACTACTGTCATATAAGTACTGTCTAGCAATACTAGAGCATCTTGAATCATAACTGACCACTCGACTAATGTTAGTGATCTGGTGATGTGCTGAACTTATACAAAGGAAGTCTACCTATACACTAGATACCAATTCCTTCGGCTAGACTTTACACTGCTAGTTCTTCAGCAAACTAACATCTTGACTACTGACTATATCATAATGTCACTACTCTCATTGTTTCGGGTTTATGGAGGCTAGTGAATAACCACCAATGACTCTGGATCAGCCACAAATTACCGTGATATACTAGGTAGACGATATGGTAGGAATCTTCTATTCTTGTTATAACACGAGTGTAAATAGTGTTGTTCACGAGCCGCCAAGACACTCGAGTCTGCTCGGGAACCCCTGTTCGAACCGGCCGCTAAGAAACTCGAGTACGAAGGTACAGCACGTAAGTTTCGAATATTTTACTTGCAGGGGATGTAACGCTAGTAGTGCTGCCTTGGGTATAAGGACAGCGAATTGGGTATAGTGGTTACCTAATTCACCTCCTCGCCCCTGTTAGCCGAACATCCCCTGCTAGTAAAATATTCAAAACTTACGTGCTGTACCTTCGTAGGCTCGTGGACCCCTGTTCGAGCCGGCTCGAGCCTGACGACCTCCTACAAGTAGGCTCGAGTCCGCTCGGCCCGTGAACAACACTAATTTGGCGTAGCAAGGGCCTAAGAGAGCAGGAGCTTTACCGTACTCGCCCATGGTAGAAAAGGACGGAAAAAAAGATCAGCAAGATCATGTGGGGTAGTTAAGAGACAGTTGGCTTCGGTGGAAAAATTCTGGGCTTGACAGACACCTGAAATCTGGACTGAAGGAGTTGGTATCTTCAACTATCAATGTGCAGTTCAATCTCTTCATTTCTATAAGCCCCCTAAAAGAGCCGTTCAAGAAGCCTTGATCCCTTCTCTTTTAGTCTCACCTTATTAGCCTTATACAACCTTAATAAAAATCCATAGATTTAAAATAACAGCCAAACACAGAGTGCAGCTGCTGGAGGTTAATAGTATCATGTAACACCCCGATTTTTCCATTACCCCTTATCGATCTTCGCTCCAAATCCTTGTCTCGCCACTCAAAGTTTTCCGTCCTTTTCTACCATGGGCGAGTACTTGTAGTAGACTAGGTAAACTAAGTGCTAGCATCACGGTGACCCTTCCCCATTTGCTACCCTAGCAAAATATTCAAAACTTAGGCGCTGTACGAGTACCTTCATACTTGTCCCAGGCCATAAGTACCCGAAAATGGGGGGTGATCATTTGTATGGGCGCTCAGACACGCACAGATGTTTTTCCATATATTTCTTTAATCCCTGTTTTCGGGTACTTATGGCCTGGCACAAGTAGTGCCTGTAGCGCCTGCAGTGTCGGCGCCAGTGCTATTTGTGAGCCAGTAAGAATAAGCCATCTAAAAACGACTACGTATTCTGCAGTGTATTTACACTTTTAATTTATTTTTTTGATTTTCATGGTAGTGGGGGTCAGTTGGGGAGTGCAGTTCCTTCATCCGCAATCAATTGTGAAAACGTATTAACTTATACTGTCCTACCAGTAGATTATGGAATTGGTTAATTCGTATGGAAAGTGCGCTTCTATTAATTCAAAGCCGGGAAAGAGTGGTGCGCGCGGTTCGTCTCTCCTGGTTCTGTGGGTGTTATTCTCACCCTGTCGGGAGGACGACTGGAAACGTTGCTCCATCCAAGTCGCCAGATTGGAGGTGAGGCTCTTTTAGTAGTAACATGCTAAAATAAATTAGTCTTAATCAAGTGAATCGAGCTGTGCTGGCAGTGCTTTGACCTTTGAGCTATCGGGGGGCTGAGCTTGAGTGACCAAACCGGTGGAATGAACCAAAGTGCCAAAAATATATTTGAAACAATCCGGCCCCTGCAAGTACTCTAGGGGTAGAACTAGCAGAAATGTGATCCTTTAAAGGCTACGCCTCCCTAAGAACGCCATCTTTAAAACGGGTATCGTAAGTCACTTAAAGTCTAAAGCTGCCCTCTAGTGTTGTATTGCCGAGGAAATTATCCCTGCCGCTAGCCACGAATTTTAGTCTCTCCTGGGGGCGCAGACCCCTAGATATATCGATTAGAATGGTGTATAGTCAGAGTTTTGGAGGCCACGAGTTGTCCTCTAAAAGTCGCACCCAGTTAAGCCAATTCAACCATGCATATACTTTAGCAGACACTTCTGAATCTCAATGTAAGGACTAGCTAAAACCTTTTACACATTTTACTAATAAGTTTCTAGCTTCACCTAATCCCGAGACCAACCTTGTACTTAGCCTAAACGACCAGAATTGGAACAAGCCATGGAAACCATTTACTTTAAGAGCGCCGACTATCATGGCTTCCCTCCTCATTACGGTTGCTCTAATCGCACTTATAGAATATATCAATAAAATCAGTATTGAAAAGAAGGCATTATTCACTGCAGGAGAACTTGAGGAATTTCCGGTGGGTGTAGTATTTTGTTACCGGTATCTACCTCAGATGATAGTTGTGGTGCTAGGAGTGGGCTGGGCTGCAGTGGATCTAGATGTGAAACGACTGGAGCCGTACTTTCAATTATCGAAGCCCAAGGGAGCAACTGCTAGCAACTCAATATTTCTTCACTATCCTTTCGACTTCATTGCCTTTGTGCCGATTAATGCTGCTAGAAAAGGGTGTGTTTTTGGTGCGTATCCACTCTTTTGAGATATTCATAACTGACAATGTATAGGCACTGGAATGTTTTCTGGGCTGGATTGGCCTTGTGCCTGATTGTCTGGGGCATTGCACCGTTGAACAGCTCTCTCTTGACTACCCAACACGTAACACGAGATATAGAGACATCGTTCAAGCCGCTCAAAAAGCTCATCCCGTTCGATGACCAACAGGCAGCAATGAGCTCTGCTTTTCTGTACACTAGCTATTGTGTAACCTGGCTAGGAGAGAAGGTGCATTCATTCATGACCAAGGAACTCATCGCCATACCTTTCACACCAGCAAGCAACGGCGAAGGTCGAGATCATTTAAGATGGGGCAACGAATCTTGGACTGCCCAGACAAGAGTATACCAAACGGAGCTTTCATGCACTTCTTCTGTGATAAATGCTGTCGATGGAACTAGATACCAGTTTAGCACCGAGAGATGTACCTACGTTGGCGACTTTGTCCACCTTTTTCCCAATAGCACCCAGAGCATGGTGCATATCGGATTCGGCTACTTCGGTGGCAGCGATATACTCTTCTTGGATAGGGAAAAGTGCAAGGACCCGAACTTGTTCCTCGCTATCTGGGCTAAAGCACGAAATGCCTATAACAAAAGCGATGGATTCGATATAAACGCTCTCTACTGCAAACCAAGTTACCACTACCAAACCCACGAAGTTACAGTAGACGGGATCGATGGCTCCATTCGGAAGGCTGAACCGGTTGGGGGGCGAACGAATTTCACACAGAAAGAGAAAATTATCAACATCATGAAGTTTGAGACCATTCTGGGACAAGCTAACACATCCCTCGCCGTAAATTCAAGGTATTTCTCATCTAGAGGTCCGGACTCTACATTGAGGTTCAAGGATTGGGACCTCAATACCGCGACCCCGCAGATCTCGTACGTTATTGGATTGTCGCCAGGGAAGAAATTCGACGACTTTAGGGACCCCGTTACATTCAGGAATGGGCTGGACAGGATGCACAAGTTGCTTTTTAATAATGCATTAGAGACATTGCTTGTGGACGATTCCGGTGGAAAGGAGGTTGTGGGAAAAAGAGTAATTACAAGTAAAGGGATTGTCGTCGTCCCTCTAATTGCTCATATTCTGGCCGGGTTTCTGGGGTTGGTTGTTGTTTGTCTTGGTGGAGTGTTCCTCGTCTCCTACAATCGACAGAATAATCTAGCCAGTGATCCGGATACTCTGGGAACGAAGATGGCCTTGGTTGCCCACAGTGAGACCCTTCTGAGGGATTTTAACAACACAGATGACTGCTCTGCTCCGGATCTGTGCATGGAACCCAGGATATATAAGCTTGGGATCTGGGGAGGCGGGTGTGGATACCGGCTAGATGTTGTAGGGGGTAGAAACAATCCACTGGTTCAAAACCCACATGCTTCGTGCACTGTCCTTCATAGTGGCAAATTGGTAGGCCCGGTTGAACTGAGCATTTGGACGGGTCTTGCAGTAACACTTGTGAATATCACCTTATTGACGCTGCTCATTGTCCTATATAAGTCCGCTTTGCGGTGGAATGGTAGAACTCGATCAAGCTCATCCAAGATTACTCGAAATTGCTAACAGGCGCACTCATTAGGTCTGCCAATGCTTTCTGACACACAACTCGTCTCCCAGATCATCTTCTCTTTCATTCCAACCGTCATTGCTACACTTTTAGAGCCGTTTTGGGTCTTGGTTGGGCGCTACCGCGCATTGTATCAGCCATACATCGAGCTTCGCCGAGGAAATGCCTCGCCAGCTTCCTCTCTAGGCCTTAAATACACAAATATTCCCACCGTGCTTATCGCCCCACGTGCGCTTCGCCATGGCCATACCTTCCTCTTCTTAGCGTCCATGATGGTTATCACGGCAAACATCCTCGCTGTCGCGTTTGGTGGGATCTTCAACCAGGGCTCGCAACCACTCACATCTGACATAATAGTAACCTACCCTTCCACCACCAGTATCAACACAGAAATTCAGACGGTGGTTTCAACAGAGGGAGATCCGAAGACATTCGCAAAAGATCCCCAGGATCATTGGTTGGTTGTCAACACCAACGTCGTTGAGGGCACAGATTTGCTGCCATGGGTCACGGATGAGTTCTACTTCCTCCCATTCGAGTGGGAGTCAGGGGACAAGACTGGTTTGAGAACTTCAACGACACAAGGATATGGTGGGAATCTGACATGCAAGTTACTTGCCGGTAATACTTTCCAACAGATCAGCCACTTGGAGGAAGGAACTTGGATCGAAATCAACGTCACGATGCCAGTATCAGATGGAGACTTCGTGCGTTGCGAGAGTGTAACCAGGATGGACCCCCTGTTGTTGGAGTCAGGAACCCACCTCTTCGCTGTGGAGTGGGTCCACGGCCTCGAACCCTCCAATCGAAGTGACCTAAAAGCCATGCAAGGCTGTGGTAGCCTAATACTCGCTGGCTGGGGCCGTGGCGAGGCGAACCAAAGCACGACAGCAAACGGAACTAACATCGGTATACAAACTGACATAGATATGCAGTCTAACACGGCGAACGAAAACGAGACACCTGAGGAAAGTTTCATCGATATATACACTGACATAGATATGCAGTCTAACACTACAATAATCTGCAGCCAGCAAATCTCTACCGGTTTGTTTAGGGTGACAGTAGATGGGGAAGGCCGTGTGAAAAGATCCAAGCTCATCGGAGAGCTCAAATACAATGACCTTGGAATATTCAACCGCTCCACCTCAGTCGGGAACTTCACAGCGCAGTTGGCAAGGCTCCTCCGTGCCCCCCCAAGGCAAGAATTAAACTCAGGCGTAATGCACAAGGACAACTCATCCCATAGCTTCTCGCAGTTCATCGGCGAGTACCTGATCAACAAAAATCTCTCTGACCCCTCAACCCCATCACCGAGCTTTGAGGATGCGCAGCAAGCGCTATCAAAGTTCTACAAACGTTTCTTCACCATCCTCCTCGCCCAGAACCGGAACACGATATTTGTCCCTGCTGGCAACGTGCGCAGATCCGAAGTTGGCCAACTCGAGTCCATTGAGCTGCGGATGTTGATGGACCCAGTGATGTTCTACATCGCCGTGGCCGTACTGGGATTCCAGCTAATCGCCGGAACTATAATCTTTGCATCGACGCCTAGGCGCTTCCTACCGAGGTTCCCGACTAATCTGGCTTCTGAGATTAGCTTCTTCTATGCAAGCAGTGCTCTATCCGACGTTGCCGGAACCGCAAATATGAGCTCCGCTATGCGCAGCCGACATTTGAAGAGATTGGGGGGGACGTATGGGTATGGGAGGTTTAAGGGGTCGGATGGGGAGAGGCATGTTGGTATTGAGAGGATGAGCATGATTAGGGGTTATAAGGAGGCAGTGATGACTACGGGCGCAAGTTCTACAATTCCAGAACGATGATCGTGAGGACGGCAGCGGCAATTACGAGCGCAAGTTCTTCACCCCTGGCGGAGGGGGAAGTTTTCGTGGAGGGGGTTTCTGCAGCCAGGGACATGGCCGTATCGGTTTTGGCGGTGGATCAGATTGGAACCCAGGCAGTGAGCTCGGTCGAGGGGGTACTAGCGTGCGCGCGGTTATAGGCTAGGTACGTAGGAGCGCGGTGCTGGGGGCCTGCTTATAGTGTAGATGCAACCACGTTGTATTTGAATTGCTAGTGGTTTTAGAGGCCGGGGGATGTGTTTCTCATCTGTTTATGGTTAGTGGCGATCAACTGCCTTTCTGTTTTCTTGTTTGGCTTTGATTACATCTGTTTTTGTAGAGGGAAAGTTTCTCTTTTGTCTATTGCCATTTCTCCTTCTAATATTCCATATTTTGCTTGTTCTCTATCCTATTTTTTTAACCTACCTGCACCAGGTCTCCGGGGGTCCTCCTATACGGAAAGGAACTCTACCCATGTTGTATTAAATATATGGAGGATAGTGGTCTGAGGGACATCATAATCCAAGAGCTAGGCGATAGGTTGCGGGTGTACCGGGGGTTGTGGGGAAGTCTGGAGAAGCAAGCACCGAGACCCTTACAGCCCAGGGTTTGAAATTGTCACTTGTCACACAAAGCCACGATCGAGTTTTGGACCAGTTAGAGCCGAAGAAGAATGCTATTGCGACAGAATACAGTGATGGAAGCTGGTTTTTTTTTTTGAAAGTCTCAGGAGGGAAGTATTCTTACTCAGGGAAAAGCTAAACTCGGCGGAGAAAAAGCTAGAGGAAAAAGAGAGGCAGTTGAGAGATTTCATTAGGAATGTGGAGCCGTTTATGCCTACAAAAAAGATCACGCTGATAGAATTACGGCCTGCTACACTAGTTTCGAGCAGGAAGAGGGTCGTAACTGAAGAGGCATTTGCTATCAACATGGTATAGTTTGAAGGTTTTCACAGGATATCGCACTTGCATATCTTTGGGTATTAGATATTATGCACCATGATTCAAGTTCAGTTATGAGGTTTCACATATTAGTTAAGTATGACTCATAGTTATGTTCTTGGATTACTAGTAATTGGTTGTGAAAAGAACTATATAAGGAGTGTGAGTAGAGAATGAGTCAT
>NESQ01000291.1:0-124365 GCA_003070745.1 Tuber borchii | reverse complement strand
AGGGATAGGGGTTTGGGGGGCCAAATTATAAAACTCAAGTTGTTGTATCTCTCGTCCATGCCCAATAACTCCGGAATAAATCCAGGGTTACGGGGCACTTTTTTTTTGCGTCGGTAATTTCGTTGTCATGCAACGTTTTCTGGATACACCTCGTCCTCTTTGAGCCATTGCACGGTCCATTCGGGCTTGACTCTTCTACTTTAGTTTATCCGGCATTACCTCTCACGCCAGGAATTGTTCCATTATAGATTTCTGCCCCACTACTCAATCATGCTTCGCGACAGCCCAAACACGCCGTTATATGGTCCATTCCAGCTTTGACCCTTTCCCCTGTATTTCATCCAACATTACCTCTCGCGTCAGGAATTGTTCCATTGAGGATTTGTGCCTCATGACTCAATCATGCTTCCCAACAGCCCAAACACGCCGTTGTCTGGTCCATTCCAGCTTTGACCTTTCCCCTCTAGTTTATCCGGCATTACCTCTCGCACCACGCATTGTTTCCTTATTGATCCAAACATCCTGTTCTGAATTTCCTATTGACAAACTCTTCGTGACTCCGAACGTCTGCAATGCACCGTTCCCCATAGTTCTTCTCCTTTCCTAATTCTCGCTTATTTCTCCCCTTCCTCCTTGCGATTGCCCCATGACCTAATCCAGCCCCAATAATTTCTCCATGTATACAATATCTAAGTGGACGCTATTCGTCACTTTCGCGACGAGGACTGTCCATTATTTAATGATGCGTAGCCTTGCGCTGGCTTATTCCTTCACTATTCTCGCCTTCCTGCCTTCTTCATGGCTCTTTGGAACTTTCCTTCGGCCCCAAGCGACTTTCCCCTGATGTCTTTTTCACAAACTGGGTTGAAGTCTAACTCTAAGTGGCATATTCAAAATAATAATAATAATAATAATAATAATAATAATAATAATAATAATAATAATAATAATAATAAGCTCTGTTATTTGTTTATTTTATTTAAATCTACATTTGTCCCAAATAGGATGTTACGCGTCCCCATTCAACTCCTCTTCGGGAGCCTCAACTGCCTCACCCGCTTCGGGATCTGAATGATCGTCCTCCACCTCGCTTTCCTCATCGCCTGAAATCTGCAAATCCAAATATCCTGCGGCTTCTCTGTCCTCCAGTGGGGCACGAGACTCCTGATCCGGTATCAATCCGCCCTACCACAGCATTTTCTTAATACGTTTTTTTGTATCTTCAACGAGTTTATCTCGCACTCCTGGTGGCAGTCTTTGCCAGGTAGCACACTGTCGAAGATAGACATCTAAATTTTCTAATGAGTACGATAGGCTTTACAATGGCGCATTTGAACCTTTAAACGAGGCAATACTAACTTTGTGCTGTGAGAGCGGAAAAATCTAGAGGTTGAATAAATGATCCGGAACTCCAAGCCTTCAGAGAATAATACAAACATGCCGTGGTAAGGAATATCAGAACGTCGTTAGTACGATTAAGAAATGATTTATCGGTCCTCCCTCACATTCTCGAACGCCGGTACCACTTGTGAAATAAGAGTTTTGCTATCTCTGGCGCAGAAAAGCGCCAACCACAGTCCTGTCTGGGTAAGCCTTATCTCGTCTCACCGGGGACTATCTGAGTTTACTAATTTGTAGTTTACTTGGGTGGCATGTAAACCGATCATTTTCGAGCAAATAGGCAACTCCCGCCTTTATTTCGGTTGGTGGTTTTTGTGAGAAGTCGTAAAGGTCCTGAATCATGTTCTTGCTTTCTGAAACTAGATGTGACCTGGCGCTAGACTGCCTCGATTTCAACTAAATGTATCTAATTATCCATGATCAGTCTCCAATAGAACGTTCTTCGTCAATTAAACGACTTACAAAAGTCATTGCCCGCCTTTCCATTACCCTATTTCCCCAACCTAACTTTCTGGCTACCTTTACCCAATAACCTTCCAGAAGCGTATCGTTTCCAGCAGGCTTTACAAAGGGATTAACAAACCACGAATGATACCGGACCATATTTGCAGTGTTCTCAAAGATGATCCTCGCCTCACCCTACAATGTATTGCTTTTTGCCGATAGTGTGATAGGGGTCCCAATATTAGACTCTGGAAAGTCTGGATCAGCTATACTACATCGTGAATGGGATGGTATAATTTCTTCCTCCTCAGGCGTATCAGGAATATAGGGTCAGAATTGTGATAAATCGTCTCTGACATGGCTGGAATGTAATTGTGCTGCCTGCTCTTGTGATGCAAGCCCCTGCGAAGGGCCATTTAGAACCCCCTGTGAAGGGCCATTTAGAACCGGCGTTGGGGTGTCCTCCATACTCTTTCTTATAAGCATGTCAATTGAAAAAATTATTAGATTTACTTACATATCTTAACCGGCTCCTGACCCTCCATGGAAGTGGCTACGGGAGTGGTTCAGCAGGACGTCGTTTATCCGATCGGCGACGTCTAGAACGAAGGTCATTATCATCAACATGTGTAGGTTGCTCTTCTTCAAAATGAACTCGTCGTTCTGTTTCTGGTGCTGGCGTTGAAATATCCTCGAAGGCTACTGGAGGTCTCGATAATGATTCCTGGGCTCAGGGGGCTAGTCCTACTACTCTGGTCAAGAATGGGATATTTAAGTCTTGGGAGAGCTCACATTGGCCTCCAGGAGGCGTGACTGACCTCTGCTCGTATTTCCATTCATGATTGTGCGTTTATATGAAAGAACTAGCGGAGAAAAAGGAATTAGATGTAGAGATAAAAGTCCCAACAGGAATTAAACCCGCGGCGTCATATTGCAGACGAACAGCGATATATTGCGGACGAACAAGCTTTATGTTATTCTTACTACACGGACTCCTAGCTATGACCCAAGGTCTGTGAGAATCATTGGCATGGGCTCAGACTATCCTACAGTCATTTGGCCTCCGAATGTCTCAAAGGCTACCTGCACGGATAGCTCTGAGCCGAATAGAGACAGTCTATTCAGGATTGCCGGGACAGGATTTCATATGGGGGGCTTGGATGAACATAACTTATCATTTCAAAAGATTGGATTATACATACTAGGATAGGATAAAGGATAAAAGGGACGTTTAGCGTCCCAGAAAAGCTTTCTATTGCACTCAACTAATTCTAAAAATAAAAGGACTACTAAAAATATTAAAATCTAAGACTACCAGGTAAAATATAGGAAAGCCGGATGACAGCGCAAACAGGATTAAGACAATGATTAATAGATAGAAGCAAAGCAGAAGCAAAGAAGCAAAGCCCGTAAAACCAAAGCACAATTACCCAAAGGCTCAAAGAAGAGGCAGTCCCGCACAAAATGTGTCCCAGAAAACCCAACAAATGGATAGAAACGAGAGCAAAACAAAGTAAGAAAAAACCTGTGAAACGAAAGGAAGCCCACCCGAAAGACCCAAGAAGACACTACCCGGCACAAACAAGCCCCAACCCCCCTCCCGGCACCGAACCCATAGATAGAAATGAAAGCAAAACCTAAGAAAGCAAGTGAAACAAAAGAAAAAACCACCCAAAAGTCCAAAGAAGACGCTGCCCGGCGCAAACAAACCCTAAGTATCGCCCCCATTGCCCCTATTGCCCCCATCACCCCCAATACCCCCATCACCCCCATTACCCCCACCGTTATCATTAGCGCCTTCCTCAATAGCATTATGTACTGACACCTCACACCCGGGAGGTGGGATCCCCAGGGGAAGAGCTACCATTGGGACATCTTGTCCTGCATATCGGCTCATATACGCCGGCCCCTGCCTCACTTGAGCACGCGAAATCAGTTCCCAGGAGTGGGTCTGAACCTAACAACCCTACGATCATTGCCAGAATTCTCCTCTGCCAGCCGTTGTGGACCTAGAAAGGCCCTTCTGCCCTTGCATGGTGCTCCACATCGTCCTCCTCATCAGAGTCAGATTCTGGCTCAGTGTAGAACTCGGCGACGTCGAATTGGCCAGGGAAGAGATAGTTCTGGCTGTGCCCAACAAGAGGTTATTGGGACGAACAGGGTCCCACCATCAGGAGGGGCAACAGCTGCTCGGTGGAGGAAGCAGGTGACAGTAAGGGTGGAGCACTGGGAGAGATGAAGCCAGGCATTGACCGATCGTCGTCGATCAATTCGATCTGGTCGGCGCTATCGGGAGTGACATTCAGGCCTTGAATGTCGCAGAGAATTCCAATGAACTGCCGGGGGTGCTCACCGTCCTCTATGTACCGACAGGCAGCTTCGCCGAGCTCCTGTAAAGTGTAGTGCCTGAGAACCACCAGCCAACTCTTATTTGTATAGCGTTATTACCACGGTTTATCCATGGGAGCTGGCGAGCCTGCCCAGGCTCGCACCTGTCGTCGAAATGAATATTATTCATACCGGTTTCTCCTCATGAACGGTTGGTTGGGGACGAGCAATGGCCCTTTGTCTCTCGATCCGGATCCAGATGCACCGCCAGCCCTCCATCTCCCCCCTCTTCCTCGGCATCAGAATTAAGTCTGGCATTCCTACGAGACTCAGCTGCCTTCTTCAGGACGTCCATGATAAGAGCATCCAGAGCAACGTGGAAGGCCCAATGTTGGCCGTTCCGGGGGAGTTGAATTTGGCTGGAAGCCTTGAGAGCAATGTGTGCGACGGTCTCCATCCTAACTTCATTCCACAAAGTGTCACCGGCCTGCGTGCGAGAGGTGATATTCCTCTCATTGCACTTCTGGAGAATGTATGTGCGAACGGCGGGTATCTCCTCCCTTCCACGGTTCATCCCTCACCAATGAGGTTGAGCTCAGTCCGGAAGATGGCAGTGGTGACACAACCACGACCACGAATCGGAGGCATACTATTAACCAATTAGATTCTCTGTAAAAAAGACTAAATGGGACGTGCAGAAGACTAACCTGAATTAGGCCAGAATGTTCTTGGCGTGGCGTACAGAAGAAGACAGGAAATCCCAAAGAAATCTAGCAAATAGCGATCAGTTATCATTCCATCTTGGGAAAGGTGCAAATGAGACAAACAGAAGACTAACTATAGGGGGGATAGCAAGCAAAACGGGGAGCTGCTAGTGTATCTAGAGAATAGTGGTCAGCTATCGTTTCACATTAAGGCTTTGAAGAGCTCGTACGAGCCATGCACAAGTTCATTCAAGAACTTACACAGCACTTCATCGTGCCCCAGTAGGAAGTGAGAAAGACCAGGTCTCGGGTTGGTATCTCTAGGAGGCCGAGGAAGGAAGGAAAGAGACGAATTGTGGCATAAACTTACTTTTTGGAGGTAGAAGCATCGAAAAGCATCGCTTCAATTAACCGTAAGTTATCAGTATTCTATGGATATCAATCAGTATAGCCTACAAAAGGTGTGAGAACGGCTCATTTCGGACGTTAGGAACCGCGGACGAGACTTACCGTATAGTTGGTGTGAAATGTAAGTGAGACTGTATGATCGCGGAAAACAGTTCTCGTTTATATATAATGTATCGTTGTGAAGGGAAAGTTGCTTTTGGAGGATAAGGAAGGACGATGAGAAGCTGTAGATTGATTAGAAGGTAATGAAGGAGTGGAGAAGGAAAATCCCGGGGTAGCGAGGGGTTTATATAAGGAAGAGCGTACTATTCAAGCTGTTTGTCGTAGTATCAAGAGTTCTAACAACTCAGACCAGTCTGAAAGAGACTGTTAAACGTCCCAACTTAAACGTAGAACGTCCTTCTATGCCTGTACAAAAAAGTACAGATGTACAGTTGCCTTGAGGCAAACCTGTAACAAGGTAAGTTGTACACTTGAAAAGGTGGGTTGAACAAACATGAACAAGCTTTTCAAGAGTGCTTTAAGGTACAACGATGTAATAGGCAGGCTGGTGACTACCCCTGCTTTCTTGATGTGGGTTCGGATAAGGAATATTAGGGTATGGTAAATGAGCACTTGCCATTAGGTTTGGCCCTTCAACGTCTGCAATACGCCGAATAAAGCACACCTGAGGTTTAGGGTACAATTCGCCTTGCTTATCATTTTTTAAAAAGTAAGTGTAGATAAAGTGTTAAGTAAGGTCTCTCGAGATTTGTAGGAGTCTGTCGTGGCTCTGGGCCGTCGTTCATGTTCATGCCTGCAGGACCTCTAATGCCCTACATGGATTTAGTCTGAAAGCTAATGTGAAAAGGGAGTTTTGAGCTGGAGAATGTCATTCAAGTACAAGTACTAGTACAATCCTGCTCAGGGGAAGGTGAGACCGACCCGAACAGTTGACCTTTGAATTACAAACAGGCCACACAATACACCTTGAAAGTTTTTCAAGTTCTCATATTTTTTCTATCCCTTGAAATATCTCAAATTTACTGAACAGACGGTGTGACGACGAATTTCGTCCTATTTGCACCTTTTTGCGTACAATAACATCTATCTATAGCACAGTTCCGGTCAAGAACTAGTTATTCAATTACCACACGCGTTCAAGCACAGTGAGATCAGCCTCGAAGAGTAAGTTTGATTTTCGTGTCTCTGTTGTGCTGTGTATTAAATCTAATTTCTTGTAGAATGGTACAAGAGTCTCAATGCCCGTACTGCAGAAGAAAATACAAGTCAAGTACATGGTACCAGAAGCATATGGAAACAGCGCATTTTGACTTGGTACAGCCTATTTGCGACGAAGCACGGCATGCGCGAATCCCCTAGCCTGCCGACTCTGACCTAACCTCCAATCTACTCGGGGAAGAATTTCATACAGCTGAAACGAATATTGAAGCAAATGAGTTCGATCTCTAAGTAAACGCTGCCGATTCGGACGTGGAAAGTCTTAATTATTCGGACACTGAGGAAAGCACACTATTGGTTGGACTACCGATACTGACGGGGCACCCCACTGCGGGAAGGTCACTACGGGACGTTGTACAGTCCGAAAGATCTGAAGATGAGATGTGGTCACCATTCAGAAGCAAGAAGGACTTTGAGCTTACTCGGTGGTTTATTGAAGTAAAGGTATCAAAGGATCATATGGATAGATATTTCAAGAAGGACTTGGGGCCTGAGGGCAGTAATATTAACTCTGCTTATCGGCTCCTTGATGCCGTTGATCAGTTGGAATCAGGTATGGGAATGAGGAGCTGGAAAGAGGGGTTTGTATCATTTAGCGAAGCTGTAAGTAAATGAACCCTACAACGTCCTATTCTAACCGAAAGTAGAAAATTTCGGACAAGGAAGTACCAGACGAAGCTTCCGTAACACAGAAATTTTGTTTCTACAATCCTATTCATTGTGCTAAATATTTACTTGGTCAAAGATGCTTTGCTCAAGATTTAGTTTACGCCCCTGTGAAGGAATGGAATAGCGAAGAACCACCTCAGAGAGTTTATTCGGAGATGCATACCGCTGATTGGTGGTGGGAGACACAGGTAGGTTCAAATACGACGTTCCACGGCGCTTCCATACCGTTTACTAGGACACAAAATTAACAGCTGGCAAAGGATGAATTACCGGATGGAGCAACACTTGTACCAATTATATGTTCCTCAGACGTTACTTGTTTGACCACTATCTCGGGAGATAAGAAAGCCTGGCCAATCTACATGACAATTGGAAATATCCTATCGAGTACACGGAACAAACCCTCGAAACATGCAACCGTTCTTTTGGCACTTTTGCCCGTCCCCCCAAAGATGCTGGGCGTAGCAGCAAGAGATGCACGGCAAAGGCAGGTCAACAATGAGATTCTTTGTAATTTGATGGAAGCGATCTTTGCGCCAATTGTGGCACTAGGGAACTCCGGACTTGAGGTTGAATGCGCCGATAGAAAGGTCCGATGGTATTTCTTACGCCTCTCGGCGTGGATTGCGGATTACTTGGAAAATGTAACATTGCACGGTATTCAACAAAATCAGTACGCTGTCTGTGACGTTCGACCAGAACAGGTAGGGTCTCATTTGAGACGTTCTGCAGCCAGACGAGATTATAGGAAATCCCAACATCTCTTCAACAAATACTGTGAAAACGAGCAGCAGGTCAAGCAACAACTAACAGATTGTGGTTTCAAATTGCTTCCTAGGATCTTTTGGGGGCTTCCGAACGTTCAGCAATCCGACCTGCCCAAACCAGATATTCTCCATGTCGTGTACCTGGGAATATTCGAAACACACCTTATGAAATGGGTTATCGGATTTCTAAAGAAATACAAACGGCTATAAGCATTCGATGCTATCTGGAAGAGTTTAGATGTTTATCCTGGCTATTCCGCGCTGAACAAAGAGTACAGTCGGATCTCTCAGTGGACTGGAAAAGAGATGAAGAATCTGGTTAAAGTGATACTACCATGTTTTGCAGCCTCCCTATGTCATCCGAGTGCCGCAGAACGTCCCATTTTCACTAAAGTTCTAACCTGTGTCCGGTCGATTGTCAACTTTACTCTAATATCACAATATACAAGCCATACCGATGAGACGATTTAATACCTCGAACAGTTCCTTAAGGCCTTTCATGATCACAAAGTCGTTTTTAAGGAGTACCGAAAGGATAAGTCCACTGCCAGGAAAGTGAGAGAGGTCACAGCCAGAATTCGAGGTGAGCATAGTGAAGTACTTAATCAACACCGCCTTTTGGAAGCTACATTTGCCAAAAGACATCGCATTGCGGACGAGCAATGTCGCGATTTGGATGGAATTGTTGCAGATATATATGATGAGGATGTAGACTTTATCTTTGTTAAGATACATCTGTTGAGTCACTTCGGGGACCATATACGGCGCTTTGGGAACATTCAAATGTATTCTACCGAGTCGGGTGAAACAAGTCACAAAACAATGATCAAGAAGGGCTATCAGCAGTCAAATAAAAACAATATAAGCTCACAAATACTACGATCATATTCTAGACTTGACAGCTTCAAAATTCATGAAATGAATATCCAAGCGGATCTATCGCGTCCGATTCAAGTTAAAGTACGTGACAAATAGCACAAACGGCAAGTCGGTTCACTAACTAAACAACCAATGGGTTTCACACCAACTGTGGAAACCATTTCCCAGCTCTACCAGAGTTTGAGAAATTTTCTAAACCTTTTAATCGATTATTATCAACAGAAGTCGTCTGTGAGCCAACATTTTGATGTGGATTTGGTTAAACAGTTTCCAGTTGAGATATGTCGGCTTTTACGTGTCCCGGTAGAGAACTTTCAGGACGAGAGAGAGGTCACTTGGCACCTTCTCTGGTGTACCGGAACCCAGCGTTGCAGGTCAACAGGGCAGAGCAGGAATGATTGGGTATGGGTGGATTCGGGTAATAGAAGTATTTATGGATCACTAAAAGGCTGTTATCCGGCCCGCTTGGTTTCAATAATGAAAGTTCCTGACCCAAGAACGGGTTTAGTAGATAGACTGGTATTAGTAGATAGACTATATGTTGAGAACTCGGGGAAGCTCAACCATATCACGGGACTTGTTACCGTTACTTTGGGGACAGTGAAAGGCACAAATAGAATAACCGAGATAGTCGTTAGTATCAAACGGATTATGGGCATGGCACATTTAGTGCCCGAGACTAGTGGTACGGATAACAACCGCTGGTATGTAAATAGTAGGATTGATTTAAAAACATTTAATAGAATTTATTGAAAACTTTACAGTAGAAGGAAAGAAACAAAAAATGCTATGAAGGGGATACATAGCGGTGCATTTTGAGACACCTAAGGATATCGATGGTGAACTAATCGAGGCGACAAATAGGAGTGGTACAGAAAGGCAAACTGAATCATGAATGTCAGGAGAAGGACGAGAGGAGGCACAAAAGATACGGGCTTTAGTGAAATAAAACAGATTTGGCACGCATACTTTGGAAACAGAAGGGTGTGTGGGGCCGGTACAGGGGTAGAGAGTAGATATTATGACCTGAAGAACGTCCCCCAGGGGACGAAATCCATAACAGAGAAATCAAGGGAAGAGAGAGTGAGCAAAGTGCGATATGGGACGCTGAGAGAGACGAGGATGTTCCGGACGCGCACCAGGGGTCGAGAGTGCATGTTATGACGTGAAGAACGTCCCCAGGGGGACGAATTCCATTACGGAGAAATCAAGGGGAAGGGCAAGCGCTAAGGGCGTGATGGGGCACTGAGACTGACAAGGTTGTTCCGAACGCGCACCGGTACAAAGCGGACGCACAACAGCCAAAATGGGCTGGATGGAAATGCAAAAAAAAACAGGGGTCAGTTAAGCGAGATCTCCTCGCTAGTGGAGCAAACTAGGGGCCACCTGCAAAAGAGAACGATAAATGGTGCCGAAGCCATGTATGGGGCTTTCACAAGGCCTGTTGGGTCTTTAGGAAAGGCGGTAAATGAATGAGGGACTGGAGGGACCGGGGGAGGTGGTATTACTATCAGATACAGGGAGATATGTAGGTAATACATGAGGAAGAATTGTTTTTGCTGATGAACGCCTTCTCTGCATCATTATTTTGGATGCCCCTGGAGGCCTTATAGGCATTAATCAACCAACTCACAGGATTAGTATGTACTGCGCTGAACTCTCCAATAATAGAATTAGGCAGAAGTTGGTAAGTCTGACCCGCTGGAGCCTGCTGTGCTCCTGGATTCTGCATTTAGACATATTGTAGGTGGATGATATTGTGAGCCATATTCAATTTGGATGATTTTTGGTGGGTATAGATAAAAGTATTGGAAATAGATCGGAATATGGCTATTCTGAAAATAGATGATTTTAGTATAAAGTCCCTTCTATATCCCATTCACTTTATATATACAACTCCCAAATATTCTATAGTGTTTGAAAGAATCACACTGTATTTTCAAGATTGACTAAGAATAGCATCAGCAAAAAAAGCAGCCTGTCCCCTGTGCCTCATGTAGTTGAGTTTTACATTTTGGCACATCGTGAGTCCTATGATCGCGATATTAAAAATCCCGTTAGTTTGACTAAAGAAGATGATATTAATTCTATTTTCTGCAAAATATCAATAATTTTTATTAAAAACTCACGGACCTTTTACATACCGAAGTTGAGAAATTTGAGTTCATAACATACAACTTTGTAATGTAAAATGTCTATGAGATATTGATCAAAATAGCTCATATTTTGCTAAAATTAAGATTTGTATCTGATCATTAGGGGACACAATCAGAAGCATCATGATTAACCGGAGTCACTCGCGATTAGCCAAAACATAAAACTCAACGACAGGGCTCACTGTAGAGCACAAAAGATAGATTGTTTTTTTGCTGATGAGGCATATTAGACGCTCACGGACATTGTCTGATTCAACTTGAATAAAGCATGATAAGCTGATTTGCTCGGGAGTATCTCTGATCTTAAAACTTGGCTGATGTTGAAACTTCACTGATCTTGAAACTTCCCTGATCTTGAAACTCTAGTTGATACCTAGTGATATCTGCGCTAAACCCTATGAACGACTAATTCTTCTTCAGAGCATCTAACCTCCTTAGCATCTACATACATTAGGCTCAAGACTAAAGACTGTAGTACACGTCCCCTTTCATCTACACAAAGCCCATAACATGTACTAAGCTAACTCCCACCATGCCCAGCAAAAGTCTATTCTGCCAACAAAAATATATCCTGTCTAGTATATACGAGAAACACTGGTGAACTACGCACGTAAATCTAAACATTGTTCTCGCATCTACTGAACAATATACATCATTTGTGGCTATTACTAACAATGTGGAAACAAGCATATTGTACTATGGAGAGACGAGAGAGCTCCTGGATTCCAACTATGAATCCAATCTGGATCGAACCGGATACAACCTCGACGCATTTACTGCTCATGAGTCTAACACTGAGATAGCAGATGACCCTACATCTTTGTAACTCAACAGATAGCAGCATTATCCGCGCGCCGGAGAACTAATCGGAAAAGTCAACGGATTTGAGTAAGAACACAGCAATCTCTACAAGGACATGTGAGCACCATTCAGTAGTATGTACCAGTTCAAACTAGTGTCTTCAAGTTGGTTCATTGACACTAAAATATCTAAATCATAAATCAATGAATACTTCTCAACTGGCTTCAGTAATTCTATGTTAGCTGAATATAGCTAGCGTTTATTATGGAGCCTCTAGAGCCCTGAAAAACATGGGTCCCAAGCGAAATTCCCCGCCCCAGCCCTCTTACTAACCCGGGACAGGGCATCTTGTTCACCTTTCCTCCTTCCTATCCAGGGCTAAGGCCCCGCCCCACCCATGTCCAGAATAGGCCCCCGTAAAACCTTTGTAGTCAAAAATAGGGGCCCAGTCAGGGAATGAGTGGGGTTAGGCCCCGGATGGGGGTTGGACGGGGAGAAGGCAGAAAATACGCCCCTATAGCTAGTATAACAGTAGTGCCTCCTAAGAGAAAACTCGCCCCACCCCGCCCTATAACAAGCCCTAGATATAGCTCTATACATACACTGGAGAGCCACCACCACTCTTTGGACCCTTACTGTCTGTATCTGCAATGGTTCCAAGGACAGGTTGAGGATAGCAAGAGAACTCTGCCATTCTTCCATCGCAATGTACTGGATTGTGACAGATATCTCATTGGTCATATTGCATACCAAGATAACTTTGTCTACACACCGTGATGTGAATTTAATTCTAATGGTGAAAGGGTCTATGCGGAAATACACACTGACTGGCACTGTCCCCTAGCAATGGGATGTTCAGGTACAGCGCTCCAACCTCCTGTATGGTAATGTGAGCTAACTAGTTATAGAAAACACTTCCGCCAGGTTCGACTGTAATTCTCATTATTGGGATGTCAGATCAGACCCATCTCAGCAAGTACTCAGGTGACAACAAAGCGTGGCCTGTCTATATTACTCTTGAAAATCTTCCATCATCCTGGCTTAACAGCCCTGGATCAATAGCTATTCTACTTTTCGCACTATTTCCTGTCCACCCTAAATTCTCAAAGTCCATCAAAGTAGATCCATACCAGAGACAAGTGAATGCTAACATACTACAAGATATATTCAAATTTGTTTTTGGGCCACTACAGCACGCAGCGCTTAATGGTGCCCCAAGTCAGCAAAAATTGTAATATGCATCCTATACTCCCTATGCTTCAGATGCACAAGACACTCAAAACATCAACCTCGATTCTAGATGCAAGATAGTGGTAAACTTGCATTCAGACCCAACCACATATTGTACCAAACCTTTAGGAAGCACCAGACACAACACACAATCTTCAGGAAGTATTCCAGACACAATAAACTATTTTCAGGAAGTACTCCCAATGTGATAAACTATATTCAGAAAGAACTCCAGAAATTCAAATCACACCAAGGGTCCCCCCTTTAACCTCCATTGACCCTGGTCACTATACTAGATTTTCTAATATTCTTTTAAATAGTTATCTATTCTATATCTAATTCTACTACTAGTACTTATTTATATAATACCCCGCCCCCCTCCCCCCATTTCTCCTCCAGGCACCCCTTTTAGAGCTGATAGTAGCTCCATGGGTATTGATCGCATAGGGATAAACCTTATACCGTTGTGTAGCTGGCATCGAGCCCATCCATCACCAGAACACAGAACTGGAATCCATCCAGCAGTGGGGGAGTAATCTGCCATCGAGTAAAAACCCACCAGCATGGAAGCTAATACCCCCTCCACACAAGCTAGCAATTTCCTCAATTTCGATGCCATAGTGATGATCCATATACCGTTGTATAGCTGGCTACGAGCCCAACAACCTCCAACAAACAGAGTCGGAATCTGTTGAGTGGTTGTAGAGTAATCTGCCATCAAGTAAAGATCTGGTAGCTTAGTACTTCTATAGAGGACAACAATCTCATGAGTTTTGATTGCATAGGGACGAACCTTATACCATTGTGTAGCTGGCATCGAGCCCAACAACCTCCAAAAACGGGTTTGGAATCTGTCAAGCAGTTGTAGAATAATCTGCTATTGAGTAAAGTTCTGCCAGGATAGAACCTAATAACCCCTCTACACAAGCCAGCGACTTCCTAGGCTTTGATGCCACAGTAACAAACCTTATACCATTGTATAGCTGGCGACAAGCCCAACAACCTTCAGGAAACAGAATTGGAATCCGTCAAGTGGTTGTGGAGGAATCTGCTATCAAGTAAAAGTCTGCCAGGATAGAATCTAATACCCCCTCTATACAAGCCAGTGATATCCTGAGTTTTGATACCACAATGACGAACCTTATGCCGTTGTGTAGCTGGCGACAAGCCCAACAACCTTCAGGGAACAGAATTGGAATCCGTCTCGCAGTTGTGGAGGAATCTGCTATCAAGTAAAAGTCAGTCTGCTTGACTCCAAGTGACTAAATAAATACGTCAGGTATGGATGAATCCTATACCTGTGTGTAGCTGGCATCGAGCCCAGTTTAATACTGGTATCAGATTCAGATTCTGGTATGTGATGGTGGTGAAGACATTAGGGTAACTTCAGTGCAGTTATACTTGCAAATCTGAACAGTTTCACACTTAACCCATAACCAGTTCCTCTACCTTGCCTTTCCCCATCAAGGTTAACCAAAGGTAAATCATGCTACACGCCCTAGCTACTGAAGCCGAATTATACAGGCCTAGAGCAATATGGCCCCTATTTCAGAAGCCGAACCCCTTAGCCCAACAGGCAAGCAAACCTGCCAGAATTGTAGTCAGTCTGAGCATAATTGCCATACTTGTCCACATCCTAGACTTGAGCTTCAACTTTAGTTTTATTTTGTTTATTTTTCTTTCATACATATTCGGATATTGAGGGAAGAGAGGACTGGGTCGAGCTCTTGCAAAGTCAGAAGCAGTAGTGGTTGGATAGGTCGTACAGGTTTTTTTCTTTTTTTTTATAAAGTATTTGGACTCTATCGCTTGGACTATAGAGGTCTGTACATTGGGGGTCATAGTCTTGTTTCTGGAGGGTATGTTTTGGCTAAGGAGAGTATAGGAAAGGTATAGTACATTAGGTCGGAAAGTATGGAAAAGGTTTTCTCTCACTTTATTACTCAGCATCACTTTGAGGCTCAACCCCATGTTGTGGCTCAGTGGTGAATAGTGCAAGAATACAAGAGTGCCAACCATGTTGTACCCACTAGTGCAACAGATAGCCTTTCTCCTGTCTCTAGCTACAAATTAAAAAAAATAGTACTTTTATTAATCCTTATTTTGTTCTCATATCTAGGCTTTTTCTCTAAAATTTAAACCAGTATTGGGTAAGTTATGCAATTTTGAGAACTACAAAGTAAAATTCAGCCACAAGATAGTTGAGCCACAAAGTTACTATGGTAAGCCAAAATTACTGTTGAGCTGTAAATTACGATTGAGCTGTCAGGCACTCTATTGAGAGTGCACAAGGTTGTGAGCCACCGAACAATCATGGGTTGTGGTGCAATGCAACTACAACTTTGGCACCAGTAACTATGCCAATGTTCCCACCACTTTGAAAGATACTATGTGCCCCCGAAGATGACAGCACTCTGAGAGAGTGCCGAACAGTTCAACAGAAGTAACAGCTCAACTACAGAACCATCGTATAGTATTGTCCACTACCCCAAATTTAGTATTACTCAACCCAAATCATACTATGTCGAATAAATCGTATGCTGAAATTGAGACCAGAATCTAGGACACTATTCTGGCTATTATCCATATTGAAAATCCAAATATCGCCACTGTTGCCCGCAAAGCTGAGTTGCCTGAAGGGTGTTTACGAGAAAGATACCAGTGACTCCTGTCAAGAAATCAGAGAGAGTCCCCAAATCAAAAACTGACAACCGATCAAGAGTTGGCTGTTTGTCAATACCTGAACTGATTAGATGAAATCGGTATCCCACCTAGGTATAAGCCTATCAGTTCTTATGCAAACTCAATCCTCACCTCTGCTCACCTTGACACCTTTGTCCAACTGCCTACCGTAAGCCATATATTGACTTCTCGCTCTCTCAAATACCATCCTGATCACTTCCGAAGAAAGCAGACAGTCTTGGACATCAATCAAAAGCAATCCCACCACCCTGGGGATCTTTTAAACTGGTTTCGTCAGTTCAAGGGAGTGAAGAATGGTAAGAGGGTTATCGATGCTAACACATATAATTTTGACAAGATGGGTTTTCAAATCAGTACAGGGCACGATCAATAGTTGGTCACTCGAGAGCCAAAGCGTCCACTTTCTATTGAAAGTGAGGGTAACAGAGAACTAGTAACTGTGATCGAGATCATGAGTGGTAATGAGATAGTTCTCCCACTTATGATTATTATACCTGGAGTAGTATATATAAAGAATTGGTATACTCATACGAATATGTCGGAAAACTTTCTTGTGGGAGTTTCTGACTCGGAATACTATAATTGTGACTGGTACAGATTACTAGTTTGGTTTCGAGTATTGTTTGATACTCTATATATTTTATATTTGGTTTTGAGTATCATTTGATACTCTATATATTTTATGTTTGGCTTTGAGTATTGTTTGATAGTCTATATATTTTATGTTTGGTTTCAAGTATCGTTAGATACTCTATATATTTTATGTTTGGTTTCAAGTATCATTTGATACTCTATATATTTTATGTTTACTTTTGAAGTATCAATTGATACTTTCTATGTTTTATGTATTGTATCATGATATCAGTTTGATACCTGATGTATTTTATATAATGTTTTATGGCTGCTACTTTGAAGCCTTATTGTTATTTGATTATAAGGTTCAGGTAGCCTGACAAGTATATTTAGGACCTGCTATTCTCCGGACTGAGAGAAAGCAGACTTTGACAGAGGGAGCTTTCAATATACTTGGTTGAACAGTTACTTCTTTAGTTCACCTCGAGAATCTTTAGTATTTCTAGTTGGTCTACCCAACCCCTATTATTAGGAACTAGTTAGTAGTTGCAATATAGTAAGAAGTTTGTTACAACAACCTAGTGTAAGCCTCCAGTACTTAGCCTAGCTAGATAGCGCACTTTGCTATAGAGCTAGTATCATTACCCTCACAGAATACAGTACCACTCCGTAGGGCTATTACCTTAATGATGAGAGAGCTCTAATCTGACTTCATCATTGTGAAAAGTTCTTATCACTTCATCGAACCAGAGCCTGGTGGATGCTACTTCTCAATGGGCACCACTACCATTGCTCACTGGAATTAATTTCATATTGGGATGAGAAGAAAATCCTCCTCTTTTGTCTCCCACCACATTCTATACAACTGCTACCACCATTGGATATGGTTCTTTCCCAACTCTACAAACACTACCACAGCACAGCTTTGGATTCTGCAACCAGGACCGGGTGCTCAGAGTTCAATAAGATTGAATTCCTGACTGCGCTAGGGTTAATCCATTCACAAACCTTCAAAGCGACATCAATCATATCGGCTTTCAATAAAACAGATTTAATTCCTTTTGATCCAAACGTTGTTATTGAAAATTTATTACTGCCTTCTATTAATATAAACAGACTCTCTATCCCCTTACTATCAGCGAAGATGAAGACCCAACAATACCAAAAGCTATACGATCACTTAAGCGATATGCGGACTTTCTTGCTCCTAAAGTTGATCAACTTTCTCCTCTATCTGGTCAAAGGCTACCAAAATACTTGAAAGGGAGCCTCACTCAGGCTCAAAGCGGAGCACTTGCACTTCAGAAGTTGGAAAACATGAAAGCTATGAAGCTTGCTCGTGCAGCAAGACAAAAGCGGAGTTGGAGGTCGATTCAAAAGCGTGGAGTGCTCTACGCTGCTGAGACAAGAGCAATGGTTCTACAGAAAGAGCAGGAGAGTGCTGAAAAGGTACTTCAGAAAGCTCAGCGGGAACTAGATATCACACAGTGGGCTGCTGATAACAAGGTTAAAAAAGAGTGGAAAGCAATTTGTACTCAGATGCGAAAAGCAGTAAGGGATCGGAAGACAAGGCTTAAGAGTTGGGGGATTTTGGGTAACGAAATTGGGCAATTTATTTTTGGTCATTCTCATTGTATGTAGTAAATCTGTTGTTGAGCTATTACTTCTGTTGAACTGTTCGGCACTCTCTCAGAGTGCCGTCATCTTAGGGGGCGCGTAGCGTCTTTCGAAGTGGCGGGAACCTTGGCACGGTTAGTGAGCTGAGTTGGTACGAGCCTCTCGACAAAAAAGATGAGCAGCAACGGCGAAAATTTTCCCCATCGCAACAACCAACCACAACGTTACCACAAGTCAAGCAGCGAAAAGGCATGCAAAAGGAGTTTTAATTTTTTCTTTGGCTTTTTCATGGTTCTTTCTTACATTTATTCAATCTTTATTTCATTCTATTTATTTGTGGTGGAGATATGGTCTGTGAAAGTATTGTTGGTAGTAGTTCGAAAGTTTTCCTTCGCCGTTGCTGCTCATCTTTTTTGACCAAAGCCTCGTACCGTACATCCCAGAACAGTGGAAGAGATTGGAGATCCGATTTAAGGTCTAGGTTACCATAGTATCGGTATTCGCATTGAACCTCATGTGGGGTCACCTTTTTTTTTGAAGCTTGTCGATTTCAAATGCCCATACAAGCCATAAAATAGTCTTGCCCTTTTTGAGTCTTGATATTTATATTGCGATGGTGGAAGCTTTCATTCAGCAAAAGGCTGATCCTCTTGAAAGACTTGGCCCTGTGTTCTGATGCTACAAAAAACGGCATTCCCTGTCTAAGATATCATTATGTTGCAGGACTCGGTCCTGTAGATAAGGCCCTCTGGATGAGCTGATTGGGCCAGTGTTCGTCAACAAGGAGGAAAGATAATAATAACCCCGCTTTTCTTCAGCCTTGAGTGCCCCACCAGTTAATCCTACCATCCTCTGAACCCTCATCGAATCCGCAACATCCCAAGCGCCAAAAAAAAGGAAAAGGGAAATGTCGCAATCTCGTCTCGGGCCAAATAGCAACTCTTTCAATAACAACTCTTTTAATAATACCAGCTCATTCAATAACACTACCGGTAACCCATCCAATAACGTGTGTAACGTGAACTTTGGTAGCGCTGATGAGACGGCTGAGATTCTCACATGGTTATCCCCACTGGAACCCCGGATACGGCACCAGGATATTAGAGAGCACCGAGTCGAGGGCGTGGGAGACTGGTTTTTACGATCAGAAGAATATCAGAATTGGCGTGATGGCATTCACTGTGGCGAACCCAATAATTCGGTCTTGTTTTGTTACGGAGATCCGGGGGTCGGGAAGACCTACATTAGGTAAGAAACCATATCCTTCATGAAGTGAAGGTGTTGCTAAGAGGCTGTGATACCAGCTCATTGGTAATAGATACATTAGGCGATTGGGCAAGGGGGCAAAATACTGCAGTTGCGTGCTTCTACTTCGACTTCGCGGCCCAGAAGGAGCAATCCCCAACCAGCACCCTAAGTTCCCTCCTAAAACAGACCGTTTGTGGACTAGAAGAGATTCCGGTGAAAATCGTCCAAGCCTTTCGAGATCAGAAAAACGTCATCGGGGGCCAGAAGCTAGGGCTGGATGAAACCGTGGATATGTTGCAGGATATCTCGTCCACACGGCCCATTTTCATATGCATTGATGCCCTAGACGAATGCATAGCGGAGTATCGGACGGAGCTGCTTGATTCACTCAAACAATTTTTGCACAAGTCCCCGAACATCCGGATATTTCTGGCGGGAAGATTGCAGATCCGAGATGAGGTGGCGAAACATCTTGCGGGGAGGGTAGTGGCTGTATCCATTATACCCACCAATGACGATATCGTTCGATTCTTGCGAGCGAAACTGAAACATGATGCAACACCAGATGCGATGGATGAGAGCTTAGAGGCGAAAATTATAAAGAACATTCCTGAGACGGTTTCAAAAATGTAAGTAGCAAGCAAAGATACTGAAAGAGATATTTCAAACCATGAACTGACAGATCGGCATCTAGATTCCTGTTGGTGTCTGTAAACATCAAGGCGATTCTACAGGAAACGACACTCCATCGGAGGCGAGAGACGCTCGGCAGAATGATGGATGGCTTAGGCTTGGGAGGTGCATATGATGCAACCATAAGACGGATAAAGGCACAGGAAGGGGGTAGAGCAAGACTCGGGATGGAGGCTCTGATGTGGATTTCACATACCGAGCGGCTATTAAGTGCCAATGAGATATGTCACGCCCTAGCGGTCGAGATAGGATCAACAGACATTGATACCAATAATGTGCCTTCGATCCAGACTGTATTAAGTTGTTGTCAAGGCCTTGCGGCCGTCGATGAAGGGTCCTCCACTATCAGGCTGATCCATTTCACGCTCAAGGAGTATCTTTCCGGTCATGCCGACTTGTTTGACACACCTCACTCGAGAATAGCAGAAACCTGTTTGACATATCTCAATTTCCAAGCCATTAAGGACCCTTCCGCCAGCCCCTCTCGCGACCTCCGAGGCACATCCTTCCTGAAATATTCTTCGTTGTATTGGGGAACCCATATGCGAATAGAGCTCTCAAATCGCTCAAGATACCTTGCGCTCGCCCTTCTCAATAAATACGATAACCACATATCTGCCGAGTTACTTTGGGAGTCAGTCAAGAAACAGTTCTTTACTAGCTGTGTCAAGCCATTTTCTGCGCTGCACTGCATTTCATATTTCGGCATTGCCGAAGTTGCAATTGATTTGTTAAGGACGAAGAGATGGGATATGAACCAGGGAGATAGTGCGGGTCTGACGCCACTTATGTGGGCCGCAAGTTATGGGCGTGAGGAAGTAGTAAAATTCCTTATGCAGCAAGAACATACTCAACCTGATATACCAGACACACGATATGGTCGAACAGCACTCTCATGGGCTGCTGGGAGTGGGTATGAAGGAGTGGTCAGGCTATTTCTTGGTTCGCTATTTGTCAATCCTGGGAGCATAGGTCGTCGCTGGGGAGCGCCGGAAGTAATGAGTGTACTATTTGGAAGGAAATACGTCAACCCCGACAGGCCGGACAATGGTGGCCGGGCGCCACTCTCGTGGGCAGCCTGTAATGGGCACGATGGAGTAGTGAAACTACTGTTAGGACGGGAAGACGTTAGTCCCGATAGGCCTGACAATGGTGGCAAAACACCGCTCTCGTGGGCTGCCTGGAATGGACATGATCGAGTAGTGAAGCTGCTGTCGGAACGTGAAGACGTCAGCCCTCGTAGGCCCGACTATCTTGGCCAAACACCGCTCTCACGGGCCGCTTGTACTGGGCGCGATCGAGTAGTGAAGCTACTGCTGGAACGGGAAGACGTTAACCCCGATAGGCCTGATAATTATCGCCAAACACTGCTCTCGTGGGCCGCCCGGGATGGGCACGATAGAGTAGTGAAGCTACTGTTGGAGCGGGAAGACGTTAGCCCCGATAGGCGTGACAATTTTGGCCGAACACCGCTCTCGCGAGCCGCCGAGAATGGACACGATAGGGTAGTGAAGTTACTGTTAGAACGAGAAGACGTTAGTCCCGATAGGCCTGGCAATGGTGGCCTCACACCGCTCTCGTGGGCCGCCCGGAATGGGCATGATAGAGTAGTGAAGCTACTGCTGGAACGGGAAGATGCTAACCCCGATATTCCTGACATTGATGGAAAAACACCGCTCTCGTTGGCCGCCCGGTATGGGAATGATGGAGTAGTGAAGCTACTGTTAGAACGTGAAAACGTTAGCCCCGATAGGCCTGACAATTTCGGCCGAACACCGCTCTCGCGGGCCGTCCAGAATGGCCATGATAGGATAATGAAGCTATTGCTCGAACGAGAAGACGTTAGTCCCGATAGGCCTGACAATAACGGCCAAACACTGCTCTCGTGGGCGGCCAAGAATGGGCGTTATGGATTAGTGGAGCTGTTGTTGGGGCGGGAAGACGTTAGCCCCGATAGTCCAGACAATTATGGCCAAACACCGCTCTCTTGGGCCGCCAAAAATGGGCATGATGCAGTAGTGAAGCTGCTGCTGGGGCGGGAAGAAGTTAGCCCCGATAGGCCCAACAATTATGGCCGGACTCCGCTCGAGTGGGCCATCTTGAATGGGCATGGCGAATCAGTGAAGCTACTGTTGGAGCGGGAAGACGTTAGCCCAGATAGGACTGACAGTGAAGGCCAAACACTGCTCATGTGGGCTGCCAAAAACTGGCATTATGGAATAGTAAAGTTGCTTCTGCAACGAAAAGATGTTGCCCCCGATAAGCCTAACTATGATGGCCAAACACTGCTCTCATGGGCAGCCGAGAGTGGGTGTTATGAATTAGTTGAGCTGTTGTTGGAGAGGGAAGACGTTAGCCCCGATAAGCCTGACAACTATGGTCAAACACCGCTCTCGTGGGCCGTCGAGAATGGACATGATGGAGTGGTAAGGCTACTCGAGGCTCGAAATCTTACCACTCCCAGCGCGGTATAAGATATGACCTCTTTTGCCGTCTTCGTGCCCACTCATTTTACAACATTAGCAGACGCTTCACGACTATTTCTATCCTCTCCCCTAATTCCATTTCGTCCCCCCAGGGCGATCAGATTGCCTTGTAGACGTCTCCATTTGCTACTACCGGAAATTTCAAGTCAATCGGAGGAGTTTGCGCCATCAAGTCTGAGATATATGGATGAAGTACATTCACTTTTTTGATTTCCCTTTTTTCTTTTTTCTAGCGCTCTACCGGCAAAGTTTAGAAGTTCTTCGGATAAGCCCCGGCTTTCATTATTCTTGCATTTCTCAATCCCTTTACTTCATAGAACGGACTTGGGCTCGGATGTAACGTATAGTATTCTGGCAGAATTTCTTTCTAGGGATCTCTTAATCTTGTCTTTTATATACGCCGTACGGTGAAAAGACAAATATAATTATAATATAGAAGATCCATCACACTCCTTTTCCCCCTCCGCCCTATTGAGTCACCACTACCCCCCTACTCCACCTCGACCTCTGTTCCACTCTAATGAGATGAGAAACTCGAGGCAGGAGGTGTACCATTGGTGGGAAAAACCGGTACCACAGCAATTCAATATTCTAGGCTATAAGCGCAGTATACCGGAACATCACCGCTCCTCCGCAGACCGCGAGTCGGGTGGATGTTTCCTTGCCAGAGGCTGAGATCACAGAATGTCACTCGACACCATGTAGGGCTTGTACAGTTTGTTCACAGAGTATGTCATACAATACGATACAATTAGCAAGTCCTCCTCAACACCTGATGGGTCGGCCTTTACTCTTGCAGGTATCTCTTGGCCAATAATATTTGATCATTTGGGTGTTTGGTTTGTAGTATTGCAAGAATTACTGTTTTTTCTTTGTTTGTCCTTCTTCCTCTCCTCCAGGATTGCTGAGCTGCTAGGAGCGGAGGCCTGTTCCTCTCGGTAGAAGGACAGCGATGGCATCCCGTCGTTGAAGACTTTTCTTTTATAAAATCTCCTTCTTTCTTTCCTTTTCCTTCCTTTTTCTCCCCCATCCCCCAGGCTATCTCACAACTCCTTAGCGGCTTCAATACAAATTACTCTCTTACAGCCCTCTTATCAACCATCCACCAGTCATAAAATACCTTTATCTCCAACGCCGAGAATTGCCAACCAATCTGTTGAGGTATGAGCCTATTCAAGTTATCGAGAACCCTTCTAGAAGTCCAGTTTGCCGACTTAGTGTTATTATTATACTCTTCAAATTTCTGCGGGATTTGGGCGTGCCCCACCCTTTCTACGCTATTAGTTGCAATTTTGCACATTCTGATCGATCACCTTCTCAGAGGTTTTAGCCAGCAAAGACAATGACTAGTTGGGGACATTTGCTAAAGGTTTGTACCGACATATGAACCCGAGCGCAATGTATTGGAGCTAATACTCGAAAACGATAGACTTCCACAAACGCTTCCCCACCCTACTTCTCTCTTACGATTTCAGAAAATTCTCGGCCATCCTAGCTTTACCAATTTTCGGATCTGCAAATACCGGAGCAAGGCTTTCAAGACAGCAAGATACTTGTGAATGCCCTTCAGCTATTCAAAATCAGTCAACCACACACTAACTTAGTCACAGCTCTAAATAAAACCCAACTGGACTAATACCTCTCGCCTTTTGATCTAAAACTTCTGGAATCCTATGCAGATAATATGCTCGACTACCACGTAATAGTAGATATGATTCCCCTCATCCCTCAGCTACACTTCACCAGCCGTCTACGAGGATCTGTTAAGCTAGTAGGCGTTCAGCAAGCTGTCTTGATGGCCATCGGACTGCAAAGAAAGAATTTGGAAGACATCGAGAAAGAACTGACTGAACCTTCCACCCGCACAGGTCCTCGCCATGTTTCAGAAGACCATCCGAAAGGTTGCTACGTGTTTCCGACATCTCCTCTCCAGAGCAATCTCTGAAACCCTCGCTGCTCCAGCTAGCAGCCAAGCCTACCCGCCCGCCCGCCGGGTGGCGAGGGGGGAGAGCACCAGCTAAACAGCCATGGAAGTAGCCTAGGAGGTAACTTTAGGCCTTTTGTAAAGATAAGTAGGCAAACTTTTATAAAATAAATCAACTTTCTTACTGTATTTAATCCAACATTCTTTCCCTGGTGAAAAGCCACCCCGGAAATCAAAACATCAACCAACAAATAAAGAAAATATGCCAGTCGGAAAAAGTGAAATCTCTATTATACAAAAGAGCCACCATACCATAATCAACTTCCCCTTATCACTTAATTTATAATAGGTTAAAAAACAAATTCTAACTTATAATAAACCAACATGCCCAATCATTCATCCATCCCTCACACGACCAAAACTCCACAAAAACTGACGAGAGTCAAAGCATCTTCCGGTTATTATACCATAAGTCAAACATCAATTACCCATCCCAAAGAAAGAAAATTAATAAAAGAAAATACATAACCCAAAAATCACCCTCCCCAAGCCAGAAATTCCCAATCCAAAACCGCAAACCCAAAATCACAACCAGAAATACCACCCAACCCAACAATCCACTACAGCGCAGTATGATACTATAACTCCACAACCACTCCGTGAGAATACTTGTATATACATAACCACCCCCACCCCCACCCCCACCACACCACACCAGATATACAGTGAACATTCCCCCCCCCTCCTCTTTTATTATTACAAAAACTTTGTTAAATTCAATCCTTCGCTACCGGGTGGTTCTAACAATTTACTTAACTTACTCACCCGGCGAGGGAGTTTTTTATTTGTTTATGATACTAGGTATAGTAGTGGTGGACTTGGTTAGTGGTACTCTTATCTATCTACTTACGAGAAGGAGTTGGTTATGGTGTGCAGTAGGGTAGAGTAGAGTAGAGTAGGTTTTGTTCGCTTAGTGGGAAGTGTCCTTTTCTCTCTCTTTCGCTTCTTGTACGTGGGGAATGGTAGGTAGGTGTTTGACTGTGGCCTGGGTGTGAGGGTATATTAGAAGGTATATGAGAGGTGGGGCGAGGGGGAATAGTACGAAAGTGCCGATTCTCACGGGTGGGTTCTTGTAAATTTGAGAAAAAACTCGAACAAGGTCAACTTTTAAATCAATCAATCAGTGGCACTTAAGCCCTCGTTACTAACTGGTATACACAGCCTCACAATTCCCCCTTCCGCTCCATAAGTGAGAATGAAAAAAGCCACATCAGCAAATTCCCGCTCAGGCACAACACTTCTACCGAGTGATATCTCATGCTTCAAACATTACATAAGCCTAACACCAGCCTGCTTACTCTTCTTCGCAGCACTCTGCACCGCATTCTCAGTAGCCGAAGCATTAAGGCTACTTGCCGCCTCACGCTTCTTCTCGTCGTCAATCTTCTTAAGCCTCTTCTCGGTCTTGGCCTTTCCACTGCCTTTTCCATGGAATTGGTGGGAGAGATGCTTGAATGCCTGTACACACCCATCCGACCAATACATTAGTCTCCTATTGCTATTACCATACCAATGGGGAAAATGATGTATACGAACCTCCTTCTGCGACATCTCCCGGCCAAATTCGTCCTTATAGCTAAGTTTGACGTCGGGCTTATATTCCTTGAATCTCGCCGCCATCTCCTTCGCTTCCTGCAGATCCCTCTGCTTGTTTTCCCATCTTGCGTGCTCCTCACGTTCCCTCGCGCTCATGCGGTCGAATTTCCCGCTCTGTCTGTCGCGCAGGCGCTGGGATTTAGCTTTCTCCTCGGCTTCCAATTCGCGCAGGCGCTTTGCCGTGCGGAACTTCTCCCGATCACGTTGGAGGTTTATTTTAGCGTCAGATTCGGAATCCCGGGTTAGGAGACCGCGTTGGTGGAGCATTGCCAGTGTTGCACCGATACCGTGAGTTATTGTAGTTTCCTGGGCAAGACCGGTCGATGAGATTTCTCCAGTTTCGGGGTCAGGCTTTATCTCCGGTTTGCTGTCTACGTCCATTTCTTCTAGTCTGTCTTCGTCTTCATCCACCTCCTCCTCCTCCTCCTCCTCGTCCACCATGGAAGTGACGGGAGGGGGGTGAGTGGGTGCGTTGGAACTGGGCTTTCTTCGTTCCGGGACGACCGGTGCTCGTAGAGTAGCGACAAATTCAGAGGTTTCGTCGATCACTAAACCTGGCTCTTCTTCCCCGTCATCCTCTTTCGGACTGTCTGCGCCCGGAGTAGCGGCGGCAGGCGACTCCTCACGAAGCTGACGAGCAAGATCATCCGGTCTTAACATCTTTCGTTTCTTGAGTGCCGTTCTGCGTTGCGCTGCTAGAGAACTCTGTAAGTCATCGTCATCCACGAATGAAGTTTCCTCAAATACTCGCTTGGGCTTTGGTTGTGCCGGGGCTGAGCCGGAGTCAACCTCCATCGAGTCTTCCGTCGGAGGTTTGGGGGGAGACGCTAAAGTGTCATCATCACCCTCGGATCTCTTCCGAGTGGCTCGGGTCTTATTCTTTTTCGGCTTGCGAATCTTAAGCGTAGAGGGGTCTACATAGTCAGAGGTAACTTCGGGCTCTATAGGAAGTCAGCAACACCGAAAGAGTGATAAGCTAAAAGGGGAACATACTGATAGGGTCTAGAGTAATAGCTATAGCTTTGAGCTTTTCCGCGACTTGTTTACGATGAGCATCGACGTTGCTAGCGCTCCCAGTGCCATCGAGAACAAACCTCTTCTTTTGCTTCCCATCAATCTCCTCATCATACTGAGCCAATATCCGCTTCTCCCCATTTTCACCCTCATCCTCGTAAGCATTATAAGTCGGCTTCTTCTTTTTGAGATCAAGCCGCTCCTTAAGCTTCTCTCGTTCCGTAATATCGGTAGAAATCAACTCGTCACCCTCCTCTGTAAAAACACCACCACCACCACCACCGTAAAATCAGGAACCAGTCTTCCAAAGAGGAGAGAAGGAAAAAAAATAACAAACCCTCGTTCTCCTCAATCGTAGTATCCTTCAACGTAAGAACCGTCCCTTCCCCATCCAAATCACCCAAATCATGACCAACCCTCACCCCCGTCAAGTCCTCAGCGGTATACTCCTTCTTCTCAGCCGCAGCACGCTGTAACTCCTCCTCCATCTCCTTCGCCATCTTCTCCGCAAGCTTCTTCTGCCGCTTCTTCATCTTACGCACCCAAGTCATTGTATCCTCCTCATTCTCATCAACCTCACCCAACCCCTTACCCTCCAGCTTCGCGAACCGTTTCTCTGCATCGCGCGCCTTCTTTATCCCTTCTATTCGGGCCTTACGAGCGTTTTCTTTGTCGACGTCGTCTTGGCGCTTCTTCCAGTTGTCGACGGCGCGGCGTTCCTGGGCTTCGACACTATTGTCGGGTGCGGTGTCCGCCGGCTTGCTTGAGGTGGCAGGGGGCTCTGTGTCAACTTTCAAGGGCTTGAGACCGAGGGAGAGACGAATCTTATTTGTCTCTTCGATGGATAGGGATTCCTCCATTTTGGGGTTCTGTTGGGGGCGAATTTCTGAAGTATCTATGGGTGGTGAGTTTAACCTTTGAGTGTGCGTAGCGGTTGAAGTGAGGTGCTCACCCTAAGCTCTCTACAATGGTTACCCGGCCTGCTGTGACTAAACTGGCGCGTTTCAGGTGACGCCGGACGGCGCGTTTTTTAGCCGGAAACCACTAAGGGCCTGTTTGGTGGAAATGGGACCGTTCCGTTGGACGACCGTTTCCGCTGTGAAAACCGCCTTTCTCCTCCGTTTTGAAACGGAAGGGAATGGGCGATTTGTATGGGGGAGCGGAGCGGAACCGTTGCATCCAAACAGGCCCTAAGTTAGTCAACCTACAACCAGAGCCCCTACTTTCGCCCTCAGTCCTACAAGCAGCTCATATCAATTTCCTAACTCACTCAATTCTAATTGCAATGATGAAAAAAGACCTCAAAATACATTTTGGACACCATACATAGCTCGGATATCATATTATACCATACTTGTGATTCAACATCATAGAAAAATAAAATAAAAAAGGAAACTAAAACAGATATAACAGAAACGGGAAAAAAAAAAAAATTTCAAGAGAAATCCTAAACTCCTCTTTTAAGAAACGAAGAAATGAATGCCCAACATGCAATCATAAAGTAGAACATGAAGGAAAACAACCTCACCATAGATATGTACTCATGCTCCCTTTATGCTCCACCCCAACCATCCGTATCATTGTCTCTATTGGCATCAATAATAGAAATGAAAAGATATGAAAATGAAATAGAAAAAAAAGAAAGAGATAAAAAAAAAATACCACAAGGACATTGTGCCCTCGTAGGTAATGCAGGTAAGGAATAACAAGAAACGAAATGATCCGGCGATAAACCAGAGTACCACAAGTAAAGCCACAAAGAAAAAAAGACAGCCACTCCGACATCAACGCAAGCTATCTTCATCCATTGGATGGCCCATCACTTGGGCCCCACCGCGACTCTTGTTTTCGGTAACCTCAACGGCTCGAACGAGTTCCTGAGTAATCTTGTCAGCCCCAGGCGAAATGAAAGTGAAAATTTGCCAAGGATGGGAAAAAGCAAACCTTCGCTTCCCTGACCAAATCAAATGCGAGAGATGCTAAACGAGCCTTGAATTCCTTGTCCGCTGGGCCGTCAATTGGCTCCCCTTCATTTGACATGTCACCCATGCTCTGGAGACACTTGCTCAAATTCGCAACAATCCAGTCTCCAGGGTCCCTCAAGGTCTCGTTGCCGGGCTGTTGCATGGAATTCTCTGTGCTTTGTAGCACCTTCCATACAACAGGAGTGATATGGTCCACGTGCTTTCTTAGGGTTTGCATGTCGTCACCAGCCCTAATTGATGTAAGCAGCAACTGAATCGATTCTACAATCCCCACCATTTGAGTCTCCAGGAGGATCTATTACAAATTAAATACAGAAGTCATCAGCGCCATGCAGTGAAGGTAGGGGGAAGAGGAAAGGAGCCAGAACCCACCCTAAGCTCCTCGAAGTTGCTCCCCACAGTTCTGTCTGCAAAGGCCGGGGATCGAGCTGAGCTCGGTTGAGATCCCCATTGGTCCTTTCCCCCCGGGGACTCGTTTCTACTTCTATCTCGTGAGTGCTCTGGAGAACTCAAAGGACTATAGACACTATCTCCGCTAAGTCTGGAACCTGATTGTCCCTTTGCAGCCCCATTCGTCTTTTGTGCCACTATTCCGACGCCAGCCGCGCGATCCATTTCATATGCTGAAGCAGGAGAAATGATCATATCTTCTCCATCATCTTCCAAGTCACCCTGCGGCGTAGGCCGGATCTTAACAATCTTAATCAACTCCACAATGCTCGCAGTTAAATGGCTTGCCGCAGCGTCAACCAAAGATACAGGTGACAATCCCCCGCCAGTTGCATGATTCTTAGCCGCAGTGGTCAAGTTATTTGCGGTGGCCGAAACCCTGGACTTCAACTTGAGCCTATCATCATTATGGGTCTTGGATTCACCGATACCCTCCGTAATCGACCTAGTTGCCATGACCACAGCCTTGACATACTCCAATGTTTGCGAATAATTGGCACCTCTAGCGGTTCGTAGGAGCTCATCAATTGAGATCTGGAACTTAGTAACGTGGACGTCCTTTACGAGCCCATTAGGATCCGAGAGGCCTCCCTCCTTAGAAATGAGGGAGGTTGGCGATTGCAAGGCCAGTCCCATAGAGGATGTTCTGAGGCTTCTAAGGGTAGCCTTGGTGCGGGCGTATCGAGTCTTCCACTCCCTAAGCTCATTCTGAAGCTTTTCAATTTCCGAAGTCAGTCTCTCTTCTCGTTCGAAAGAGTGATCCGCTCGTTCCGAAATTGACTTCATCTGGCTCAAGAATTCCATCGCCTCGCGACGAACTTCTTCAGTGACCTATAAAAATCCATCAGCACTGCAGTCCAATACATAAGCCAAGGACCAAATACCTCTTCCTGCTCCCGCAATTCCATCTTGAGCTCCTCATGTTGCTTCAGCAAGTCTTGGTACTTCCGATCCGAAGCACTCGCAACTGTTTGCTGCGAATCCCCCAATTGATCCTTCAAACTGCCCTCATTGGCGGACTTATCAGCCTTGACATCCGAAAGTTCGTTCTGCACATTCCGGTTGAGGTTCTCGGCATTTGCGAGCTTCTCCTCGAGGTCGCGTTTAAGGTTTTCCCATTCCCGCCGGTCTCGATTGTGGTCCTATTTCCCACCGTCAGACTCAAGTTCCTTGCAGGACTCAGTACCCGATGATGACTCACACTCTCCTTCCGCTTCGCTTCATCCTTTACTTTAGCAATTTCTTGATCCTTATCCTCCAAGCTAGCTTCAAGTCCTGCAACCTTATCGTGAAGTATTTCAACCTTGCTCTGATACTCGGCAATAAGTTTCTTGTCAACCTGGACAATAAAAATTACAAATTAGTCCCATGTTCCGTAATATCCGTGAGGACAAACATACTTCGCTATTTCCCCCATTAATCATGCTGCCCATGCTACCCATGCTTCTATTACTATCTCTGCCCGGACTAGTTGGTCCGCTTCTATTACCATTAGGTTTACGGTTTGAATCTTCTAATCCGAAAGCACCCCCCTCATCGTCATCGTCGTCATCCTCGTCCTCGACCATGGTGCTCTTATTCGGAATAACAGTACCGGGTTGAAATGTCTTGGGCAGAGGTCTTCCAAAGGAATTGGGAGCGTCTCCCCTATTGGGTGAGCCTCCCCCCTCCATTCCGGGAGGCCCTAACCCACCTGGTGGGCCATTTCGAGGAGGCCCGCCCGGTCCCATTCTAGGCAAGCCATTTGGACCTGGTCCGTAAGGACCGGGAGAACTGCCCGGGGGGCCACGCATCTGACCTGGGCCTGGCGATCCCATCCTACCCGGAGGGCCAGGGCTCCCAACTCTTCCAGGACCAGGACTTCCGAGTCTTCCCGGAGGCGCCATTCCTCTGCCATCCACACTGTTCGTAGGACTCCTCTCTCTTGTAAGTTCCGTAGCATATTTCGGATATCTCCTCTCCAGCTCGAAAAACACGTCTGTAGCCAAATCTCGGAATCTTGTAGCAGCGAGCGAGCTGAGCTTCTGCCGAGCCTGGTTTCTCTTCGGATGGAACTTTTCTTTCGGTAACAAGTATGGCGGAGGTTTGTCGTTAGGACCAGAACTCGCGTCCACCCCTTCCCGTCGTTGGAGTTCATCGTAGACATCGGTACTAAGCTCCTGGAATTGGACCACGCTTAGCCGAAGAAGCTTGTCGCGGGCCTTGTTGGGTCGAGAATTGCCCGGTTGTGACAGATAGGGTTGTAAAAGTTTCCTCAAGGCGGAATGGTGAGCAGCGACTTCCTCCTCGTGAATAATATCCTGGAGAGATGACGCATCACTTTGGGCGTATAAGCCAGTTCCGTCCGAAGACCGAGCTACCGATGATGGTGGGGAAACATTCTGACGCTGTCCTGGGGGCCCCATACCGTCGCCGTTTGCAAGTGAACCGCTGCGAGGGGGTGGCCCTCCGTAGAGTTGATCAGAGCCTCTATTCTGGTATCCCGATATTCCAGACCAATCGCTGCCAGCTACGGAAACAGGTGAAAGCGCTGAGCGTGGAATGTTACCGTTACTACCGGTATTCATGGTTGTGTGAAAAGAGGCTGGTCCTAATGTATTCTCGCCCCTCCTGTCGAACAAAGGAAAGCAAAAGCCCTAATAAAAAGTAAGGGTTCCGATCCCGGATATTGATTCGAAGGCTGATCCTCTGAAGTTTGTCTCTTTAAGATGAAAGCTTTGTTGCAACGGAACCCACCCGGGATATATAAACTTTAAAAAAAGATCCTTTTCCCCAAGCTGAGCCCAAATATTTATCCGCCGCCCCTTACGATCCGAGTCGTGTGATTTGTTTCGTGTCTTCGTTATGGTAGTCGTTGATTCCAACCTATGAACACTTCTTGGCTTTACTTTTTTTTTTTTTTTTCCTCCAAATCGTTTTTTTCGTCGACGTGTACGAGCCAATGCGATATTTGCTTTTCCCCAAACTACCCTCACCCGCCAGAAAAGGGGTGGTGGTGTGTGTAGCACGAAAGTCCGTAGATAGAGAGGGAAAGGTAAGAAAATAGGCTCCGGAGAGATGTTTTCTCGGTGTGAACGACAAGCGGAGCAGAGCCACCGTATTTTTTTCCACTTTCCCGGTGTGTGCAAAGGGAAAAAAAAAACAAAAAACAAAAAACCAGGAAGAGAGAAAATAAAATAAAATAAGGGGGAGAGAGAGCGACTAAGAACTAATCGCACAAACCAAGAAAATATCTCTCCTCCAATAACCGGATAGAACGGTGACGAATAGGACACAATAATGTAGCTACCGGTGCTCTCTTCAGGTGCCGATGAACCCTTTCAGCCTCTCACGGAGACAAAAAAGAAAAGAAAAGAGTATATATCACGGGTGAGGGAGAAGGGAAGAGGAGAAGAGAGACACAGGAACAGAAGTTAACAAGCAAGGACAGCGAATACTGGCATGGGAAATGGGAGAATCGTTAACGACAGAGCCTCGTCGGGGAGTGGGGGCTAAGGTTTCACGGATCCTTTCCTTTCCTTCTCGAAAGGAATACTACGGAAAAAGGAATAGACAGATACTTCAGGGATACCTTGTATCCCAACTCAAGCTTAGATTCTTTGCGACATGACTTGAACCGACTCAAGTCTCAAAGTGTTACCCAGACAGCAGGCAAGCAAGCAAACATCACTACCCTAAATGTTGAAGTTGAGCATGCAAATACACATGCACTTAGTGACTTAGAAAACGGTGAGAATAGGAGGTAGAAGGGAAAAAAAGGGGGGGTGAAGGACTTTATGATTCCAAATAGAGAAACCTCAACTCAGGCGACCACTTCCCAACTAGCTCAAGGCGTCATCAAGATGATTCGACTCGAGCTCAAACGCACTCTTACTTGCTACAAGTATTATCACAGCCCTCAAACCAACCTCAACCATCCAATATTAAGCGATATATAGCCATGCACGCAGGCGAGAGCCTCACCCAAGCCTAAAGAAACACACGCAAAAAGGGTAGAAAAAGAAAAAGAAACCCTCCAGAGCACCAAAGTGCAATATCTAAGGTTAATCTCTTTTATTTTTACGGTTGGTTATAGTATTAACGTACAGATACTATAAGCGCGCGTGAAGTTGCCGCTTTTCCCCTCCCTTCCCCCCTTCACGGACATCAGCGTTGCCAAGAAATGGGGGGGGAGCAAACAAATACACGAAACATCACTCGATGTACTTTATGCCTGCGGGAAGGAAGGAAAGGTGGGAAGGGGAAGGGGAAGGGGAAGGGAAGAGTGTTGGGTGGCTCAGGAAAATAAAGCGCTGCTCCCATCAAACCGATGATGCCTGCTTAGTGCAACGGCCGGGTACCTGGCATTTTTCCGAGAAGGAGGGGGGGGGCATTTTTTATTAAAAAAAAATCACGTGTTGAGTGAATGATGTGATGTTAGGAAGGTTCGAAAGTTTCTGAAATAAGTTGGGACGTTTTTATCTCGTTCTGGTGAAGTTGAGCCAGTCAAGCATGAACGAGTAGGTCCCATAGGAAGAAAAACACACCTGAGAACTCCGGCCCAATCCAATCCAATCCAATCATTGAGCCATCAAACAAACGGAATAAACAAAACCCGAGCATCAAATAACCTCAACAAAATCCCAATACCAAAATAACTCCCTAAAAAAACAATTCCCCATTCACAACAGCCAATCGCCAACAAATCCACAGACCAACCAAACAAATCCCAAATAAACAAACCACGAGCACCAAACAAATTTCAACCCAATCCAAAATATATCAACAAAAAAGAAAAAAGAAAAAAAGGAGGATAAAAAAAAATACTCCCCCTCCGCCTTACATCTCTCCCTCTTACCTCCACCAATCTCTCATTCTCCAAACACCCCTCGCCGGTACCCGCATCGTAACACCGCATATACAATATAATCCTCACATCAACCAACCAACCAACCAATCCCGCCCCAAGCTGAGCCTGGAAAAAAAAAAATCTACCCAATAATCCCGATCCACTCACCAGATCGTCCGTCCACAAACCCGTTGTGTTGCCCGAGCCGGTTGGTGCCTCTAGCCGAAATTCCATGCTGCGGACGTCATGGGTAAGGTGATACCGGATCTACCTTACCTTCGAAGCGGAGAGGGAAGGGGGAAGGGGGAAGGGGGGGCGAATGAATAGGGGATCCGGACACCGGAATATCATTGGGGCAGCGGGAGTATATTAATGACGGAAATAGATCTTAAGGGAGGAAGGGAAGAAGTTGGGTCGGCTTCATTCGGAATGTGCATCCAGGTTTTCTTCGTGGAAATAAGTCCGTTGCGAGTGATGTTCTGTGATTTTGCCTTAGTGGATGATTGGTTGGGGGGTTCGTTATTTTTGAAATTTTACTTTGTGGGAGATGCATTATTGGTATGATATGTCAGAGGCCCCTTCTCCCCCTTTCCCAATCTTCATATATGGGGTAAGCTAGAGAGAGAGGTATTTTGAGCAAAGATCTAACTCCAAGTTTTAATGTCAGCCTAATCGTCGAGATAATAATAATAATAATAATTTTTTTTTGGAATGAAATGAACAATCAACTCGTAAGGATTTTGTTCCGTCAGCTGGAGTACCGACAGATCTACAAGTTCCCAACGTCATCAATCCCCTTCTTGCTAAACCTCCCAACCAAAAGCGTGAACCTCGCCACCACCCCCCATTGAACAGAAAGGCATGAGCAGTCAGATGCCAAAATCGAACGAACCATCCCCAACTTTTTTTCTTATTTCTATTTCTACTATTATTATTTTTAGGAAAGAGACGTAATCCCCGGTATGGAAATTAAACGCAAGTTACGTATTCCGCAACCTCTCGTTTCTTCCCCACATACTATGATACCCGCAATTATTTGCGGAGACTCGAAAATGACGCTAGAGCTAGCGGCCGGCTAGTGGCCCCTGTTCCCCCTCGTTTGGGCGTGGCTACTTATACCCCCGATGCTAACCCTACATTACCCTACATGCTAGTGACATCAGCAATGTTCACATATTATGATACTCGCCTAAGTTAGTAATCTCGATAGGTCATTAGTCTCATTTCGAGTCTCCCCAAATAATCCGGTACGGCATTATATAGCTCCCTTCAACATCTCAACAACAACCACACATATTACGTACGACTCCCCTAATTATATTCCTCCACCACAAAACAAACCCCAGGTTGGTACCAATACCTGGTTTGGCGATAGTGGATGTATAATATAATTATGTAGCAAAGTCATGAATACTATGATTGCCTACATCAAAATATCATACCTCTGAGATAGCTCTTCAAGCCAAGTATTGATACCAATCAGGGTATAATATTATACGGGAACTTTGCGAACGCGGCTATAGATATCCCACAAAGTACAATACAATACACAACAGGATCAGAACACTACCGAAGCAAGGCGGAAGCATCTAAAAAAAACAAAAAAAGACAAAAAACAAAAAAAAAAACCTGAAACCCACCGCCCAGTACAGGGACAATACCTCCCCCTCTCTTTGAAACTTTTGAAAAAAAAAACAAAAACACCTTTATGGTACGACACTTTAATACCATACACTCATCACGCAAGCGCAACCGAGAGGAAGGGATTACAGATAATTCCCAATTCTTAATTTCCGCTCCTGGTTCCGGGGTCCATTCCTTATTCTATAATATTAATAGTCCAAGAATGCAGTACTAGTACAAGAGTTAATAATAAAAGTAGTGGGCGGTTGGCAGATGGACAGATGTACAATGGCTGTGCAAGAATATTATAACAATATGGGGCTGGATACCATAGCTGATTATGGGTAGCTAACTGGCAAGAATCGACCGGTATGTTATAACTGGAGGATAAGTCATATTTTATCACTCGGATTCAATGTTTCCCGTGGAGAGTGTATGGGGGAAAGTGCACGCACGCACTGTTCAGTATTATACTTGTGCTGTTTGGAAACGCTTATGCGCTTATGCCAGTGATAAAAATGCTTAATATTCCACCCCGCTACTTACACCAAAGTACAGTTTGTAGACAAATAACAGACGGACAGACGGACAGACGGACAAACTAGGGAAGAGAAGCAAAACACAGACTAACTGACCCGACCTCACCAACCAACCAACCAACCTTAACCCGCCCACTCCTCTAATCTAACCCCATCTAACCCTAAACCACCCCAAACCACTCCCTCTACTCCAAACTCTCGAAATCCAACGGAACGCTGCTCCCTCTCCCACTCCGATACACCTTCCTGGCTCCCGTAAAAGGCCTCGGCTCTGGCAAGTCCTCCTCACGCTTAAACTTCCATCTTGAGTCATTGATTTCTATCTTCTTCTTTTTGGTAAGGGTAAACTTGCTCGAGTCCATAAAATTTCGCTGTTGTTGGGGTGGCTGTGATTGCCGCGTTGCGGGTGGGGGTGGTGGGGGAGGGGCAGGTGGGTGAGTAGCGAATGTCACAGAAACTTTTCTTGCGGCGGCTAACACTGTACCCCCGTTGACGGGTGGAGGCGGGGGTGGATTACTGCGCGGTGGGCCCGGAGGAGGGGCTCTAGGTGCTGAGCCTGGGATTGGTGGAGGCGGAGGGGCGCTGGGCGGTGGTGATTCGGTTTGGATGTTTGAGGTAGGTGATGGGGTTTTGCGTAATGGGGTTGGACGGGAGGGTGCTAATGATGGTGGAGGCGGAGGCGGAGGTGTAACTCTTGAGGGCGGGCTACTGGGGGAGCCGGGGATCCCTCGGTGAGGACCGGAAGTAACCGGCCGCTTGATAGGTGCGGGCGGGGGCTTGCGGAGAGACGCCTGGGAAGGAATTGTTGGTGCGGATCCGGTTGGTGCGGCAGGCGTCGGCCGTAAACCCACTCTAGGTGGCATCGGTGGCATTCGCGGAGGAATAGGTGCAGACCTTGGAGGTGTGCTCTCTGGATCTGAAATGTATGAAGAATCGCGTGACGCTATAAAAACCCCGGCCATTAGCTGCCATCTGTCTACCCCAGTAGATTAATAAAACAAACCTCCGGTGTCAACACCCCCCGACCGACTCTTCAACCTCGGTATCCCACCCGCAAACAATCCCCCCAACTGCGGTGCCGCCGCAACGAAACCTCCTCCCCCACCACTGCTACCCCCACCAGCATCACTATTACTCCTCACCATCCCTACATCGCTTCCAGCCCTGGCCCTTGGGATCGGTGGCGCCCCCGGAACTGGCGGAGCTCCCAACGACGCAACCCTCCCCCCACCTCCAGCACCTCCAGCACCTCCAACCACGCCCGCGACAGTCGGAGCACTCCTATCATTCGTAACTGCCTTCCGTAGTTTTATCCCCTTTGTAATGTCCGAGTTAAGTGCACCCTGCTCAAATTTTCACATGTCAAGATCAGCCCTATCCTTCCCGACGTTGTAAACAGATTCAACAAGTGGGGCCATACCCGATCTCCCCCTCCTGCTGACCGGCCGATGGGCCCGCCTCCCCCCGGGGGCGGAGGTGGTGGAGGAGGTGGGGGTGGGGGTGGTGGTGGTGGTGGCATGGTTTTTCCCCGGTTTTGTTTTCGTGCTGTTTAGCAATGAATCTTCTGATGGCAATAGTAGTTGCAACACGAACTGCGTGGATTTTAGGCTGTTGTGAGAAAGCCCGAAGGTAGGGAGGTAGAGGGAGGTAGGGTAGAGTAGGAGGGGATGTCCTGTAATTTATGTGGACGAGGGAAAGGTAAACTTGGAAGAGGGAGCAAAAGAGATGGGGCGGTAACTGCTCGGCTTACGTATGTGCCAAGACAGGGCTGTGTGGGGGCAGGGTAACTCGGTCATAGAATTGTCACTCGGTGCATTGCGTGGATTGAAAATGGAGGGGTGGTCTCACCAAGGGTGCGGTCTTCAGGTGTTGCGGTTTAGGGCAAGGAGTTCACGAGTGTTTGTAATTCGTGGTGGGGAAAGACCCAAGGGTTTCGTATGCTCTACGATATCACAAACTAGAGCTCACTCAGCCCCATACTCGAGCACTATAACCCAATTCCTCTCCCTATTCCTGTAATCAAACCCATACCCTCCTCTATTGTAGTATCAGATACACACTCACAACCCAACCCTATACGGATCCTCTGCCATTCTCTGCATCACCATATCATCCACGCCTTACGCAATGGCTCGATTCTCCCAACACAAAGACATTTCCCTCCACATGGTGTCCACCACATTATCATCAGCATCGTTATCACTTTTGCCCGCTATCTTTATCACCCTCTCCAAATTAAGAAACCCCCAGCAGGGTATCCATCCGTACCACACTTCAGAAACCTCGAAATGCTTAGCAACCGCTCGATCAGCCGCCGAGAAGTCTTTGTACCAACACCGTTCACCATCTGGGAAGACGAGCCCAGATCCCCTCAACTGCCCCAGTCCCACAGTCGCCACGTTCTTTCCCTTCTCTTTATTCCGCCGCTCATACGTCCCCCGACGCCGATTTCTGTTTGCAGCAGTCCCACTTCCCTGACTGGCGACGGCGCGGATGGAGTTGATCTTCTCAAGAGGGATGCCCTCACTGAAGGGAACAAGGGAGAGGCGGAGATGGAGGTGCCAAAGGAAGGAAAAAAGCATAGAATCGCAAAGCTTGTTGATCGGGTCAAAGGCACTTTTTACAAATTGCTCAAGGGGATGAGGCATGAATGAGGTGACTTAGAAGGGTTCTGCGAGCGGACGCTGTGCTACACACTGAAGTGGGGGCATTGGGTGCTTGAGTGGTTAACAATTGATTAGCAAATTAATTAACTTGTCTATACAACTGTTATAAATTATTCGTGAGAATATGAGGTTCCCATTCCGCTGGGCTTGAATGTGAACGTACCTTCCTCCGCTAGCTCACTAACAATCTAGTAAACACACCACTGGAACCATACTTATCGTACATTTGAACCCCATCTTGGGTCCATGTGATCCCATATTATATAATTCTATTAGAAACCTGAAAGGAATAAAGAAAGAGAAAGCTCAAACCCAAACTCCCCATCTTGTCGCTCCCGCTATTAGTCCCTCAATCAATTCAGAAATACCCCACAGTCCACAAGGCTGGCAGCCCCGGAAACCTCTCTTGCCATTTAGCCAGCACTTCGGGAACCCTCCCGTCCACCGTCTCGCGGGCAAAATTCGGGCCGGCCTTTTCCCGTTCCTCTCTGGCTGCTTCAGATAGCATATTCGCGAGTTCCAGGATGCCCTTTCCGCCAACGAGAGCTTCTTCGTGATTGTCTTTTATATCGACGTTGATGATATGCACTAGGCGGTTGAGGGGAGAGTTGCGGTTTGTCAAGTCTATGCCATTAGTTTTTATATAATAATTGGGGGGGGGGAGTGGGGGGGTACCGTCAACAACAATATCCCAACATCGCTCTTCGCAAGTAACTACCACGTCGACAACCCCATCTTCAACCCCATCCTTCCTCGGAACACCTACTTTCCAGTCCTGCCAGCGCTCGGGGCAGCCCTTGATTCTGCGGTTGCGATCTAGCATGCCCAAAAGACCGTTTGCATGGTAGAGTCTTGGATCTTTTTCCTTCAAGGAGTTATACATCTCGTCGTAGGTTGTGGAATTGAAGGAGTAAATATTTGGTTTGTCGATTGATGGCCCCGGTAGACGAACCGCCGAGCCGGTACCGAAGGAGATTACAGGGTATTGTGAGAGTGACAGAACGAGGTGGGCTTCCATGGAACTGTTTTTGCACACAAGATTTTCTCAGCATGTTTATTAGAGCATGTTAAAAAAAAAAAAAAAAGTCCGTTCTCCCACTGCCCTGAGTGGCCCATTTCTAAGATATTGTCATCGAGAATGCTCCTTGAGAGTATTGGCACAATACGCACTAGGGTCTAAGATCGATCTGACATTCCCCCATTTTTTTGTCTTTATACAGGGGAGAGCACGTGGAGGGGGAGGGAGGTTTAAGATGTACTAGGGGCCGGCATAAAGTCTTCGCACACACCAAAGTAGCTTACCAGCCAAAAATCCTTAAAAGCTGGTGAGATCTTAAAGTGGATGTTCGATCGCTAAATGTCTGCCCCTTGTACAGCAAGATAATCACCACTCTACATGGCAATGGGGATTCATTCATTGAAAGGGAGAATCGAGTCGGAGATCCTCATGAAATCGGGTGAATATGAAAAAAGCCAAAGGGGGAACGAACCGATTCTGGTTACTAGCACAAACCGTGCAAAACTTCAATGGAAAGTCCTTCCCAGAGCCTCCATTCTGACCTCTCGATTCCTCATCATGCCTCTGCTGAACTTCGGGCGCCGCCTCTGCGGCAAGAGCTCCCGTCGGTAGTGGTTGAGGGGGGATTTGCATCATGATTGGCAGTAGACTAACAAGATAGATGAGAACCCAGCATTAGCGAATCGGAAAATTAATTTATCTCTACTCCTCTCCCCATGAGCATCACCCACACATGGCAATTTGTATAACGTGGAAAGAAGGGATAACGACAGTAGGGTTGCGATCAGGTTTTGTTTTGCGTATAATTAGTGCTTGTCGTCATCGCCTGTAAAGGACTAGGACAGCTCCAATATATTATAGGGACTCATCATGCACAAACAAGCAAGGCTAAATAAAATGAGATACGAGGAAAACAGCAGACAGAGTGTACCTTCTGACGATGGTGATGATGATGACGATGATGAAAAGATTTGAAACGCGTATCGAGTGTGTCTGTGGATTGGCAGGGTACTGTAGATGTGTTGCTCCTCCCGTACCGTGGGAAGGAGAGGTGGTTGTTGATGGTTGGATGGGGGTGGATGGACGGATGGATGTCGATGTGACGGTGCAGATGAAAAGGTTCAGGAAACCCCCCCTTTCGAGACTCGTACAGGGGAAGGAGGGGGACAGTGTTGTAAAGAAGGCTTTCGGCAATCGAACCTGGGGGGTTGGAAGGAGGAGGGGTTGAATCGGGGCTTCTGAAAATGGGGATTGAAGGGGGGGTTCTCAAATGTCTTAGTAAGCAAAGATAGCAAGAATTTGCACTGTGGGAATATCGACAACTCGGTTGCGTGAGTGCCAATACCGTAAAAACTCATGTTATCAACTATCTCCGCCTGGCCTCTAATCTCCGTCAGTCCCTGCATCAGCCCAATAGGCCCCAGTCTGAGGTTAACAGAATTGTGACTACCAGTTAATGGGATCCAGCAAACCCAACACACTCAGGCTTGACCATGCGAGGAAAGCACTAATCCTCCTTATAAATATAATATATTTATAATAATACAGGAAGCATCCTTAGGGATTTTTGTCTCTGAACACGGAGATTTAGGTGCCTGGCGGAGGCAGTGGAGTTTTTAAGGTACTAGTTTATTTGCTTCTTCTGTTATCATGCGTTTTGCTTCCTTTTCCTACCATTTTATCTGTTCCTTTGCTTCCAAACACCTTCAAATGCCATTGTTTACTGTTTTTTTAGAAGGGGTTCTATCTTATCCTCCCGGCTCGAAAAAGTGCGTCCCAAGTCCTTCGATTATTTTCTGATCCAACCCCCCTTGCAAGGGGAAGAGGGTCACGCAGTGCCAAGACCCGAATGCTGCGAGAACAGAAATCGGTCTTTTTTTCTGAGGAAGAGATAAAAATAGAAACAAGACGAAACCGTCGGCGAAACACATAAGGAAGAGGGTTTTGCACACCTTTCCACAAAACGAAGGAGGTAAAGTGGAGAGGGCTCAGTGGAGGAGAGGCAGATATCAGTTTTTGCAGTAGCCAGTGCCGGTAGATAGAAAGGTTCAAATAGATGCATACGATTGCAGAGCGTACGGTGGGCTGCCCCTTCCTCCATTCGCTCCCTCCTTCTACCCACATACAAGTAGCACACAGAGTACCTAGTACACTCACTCTAATACACATACTGGTACAACAACGATAAAGCACGGACCAGAATCAACAATCGTTGACTGCACAAAGTGACGCGGGGTAGGTCGACGGACTGTACTTCTACTTTAAGTTATCACGCTTTACTCTGAACATCGCATCATCGCAGGCAAAGGATTCGTGAAATTGTACCCGGTAGGCTCCCCTAAAGCCACAATAATCTACAGTAGGGATACCTGCTATACTGTATTATACTATACATCAATAATACGACAACCGTGCCTGACAAACTGTGCCCTTGTCAATCAATCAGGGTACAGTGCTGTGCTTGCCGACTAATACAATAGAAGGACTTGTATATCATGCCTAACAGATCAGTAATAAAGTACAGTGCATTTATGGGGCCGCAATTGCGCAACCGCTCTACAGGTATCATACAGTGTCTAGAATTTCGTTATCTGGGCTACTCTCTACCGATTAGGCCTAATCGCTATTTCTCTAATCATTTCCTCTTGTATTGCATTTGCGCGCACCTAGGAAAGAGAGAGGGGTACTGCGCAGGCACTATGCGCCTCCTACAAGCTAGAACTGCACATTCGAGCAAGTATTGTACAAATATGTGCAAGAGCACTACACTGAGGAGAAGCGGAGATATAATCTACCGTATAGCTACAGCCCAAAGGGCTCCGAGTATACATATGATACAGCGAGAGATTGAGCTCAAACTCCTCATGGGCTGATCCTCATAGTTCTGTGAAAGATCGTGGACTAGGTGAACAATCGTACAAGTACTTGCAGGCTGGGAGTGAGAGACAGACACATAAGAGACGAGGCAACCTCAGCAATGAACAATCCATGGCCAGCCAGAGGCAATACACAACACACCCGACCACGAAGTCGGGAAGGAGCATGTCGGGAGGGAAGGAAGGAAGGAAGGCTGTAATTGTAAAAAAAAGAAAGCTGAGAGAATACAGAAAGGCTACAGCACTGTATAATACAGGAGTATGAGAAAATCGAGAACGGTATTTACACCCATTTTTTTTCCCTGCATCCGTAGGCAGGCAAACGCCGTCAATCCAAGAACAGAAAGGAGGATAGTTTCGTGACCCAGGAGACTGCAAACAGTACTGTAGCTTACCGCTATTATAGAACGACTCGGTGCGCTTCTTTTGTCTGCAGAGAATGAAATGAGATTAATAGGAATGCCCACAAACAATAAACGCGCCCTCACTTCGTTTCCATCCCCATCAACTCCTTACCCTGTCCTATTTATACTTTGTTCATTACAGTAAAAAAACCACCTTAGAATACGAAAAAGGGAGTGAGCAGCTGAAGGAAGGAGGGATCGAAGGAGAGAAAGAGGAATGGATGAAGGGGAAAAGAGAGAAAGGCCCCCCCACATCCACATACCAAATTTACCACGCCGTCCTCCCTCCCACCTACACTTTAACCAGCTTACTTACCCAATACACTAACCAACCTACTATTACCACAACCACCGCAGACACCGCAACCACATAGCGTAGAGTACACCGCATACATACCCTACCGTACTCTTCTTGCCCTATAACCTTCGTTCACTTAAAACTTACACACTCACATACATACGATACCGGTATCCTACGATACAACTGCAGCAAACACCTTACACTCTTAGCACCCCCCCCCCCCCCCCACTCACACTTTCCTAAACTTTCCCCTCCCCCTCCTCCCCCTCCTCCCCCATCTCCACCATTCATCGGCTTCAACGTTTTACCCATCACACGCACATCATATTCATCATCAACCGCCATCATGGCCTCTGTCGCCGCCGCCGCCGCTACTGTTTCTTCTCCCCCTGCCTCCCCTCCAGCTGCCGCAAACGCTAAGACTGACACTGCTACTTCCGCCTCCGCTACTGTTAATGCCTCTGGTACTCCCACGCCTGTCATTACTACTGCCTCTGCTACCACTCCCGCTATTTCCTCCGACCCGTCTCCACCACTCGACAAACCCCTTTCTACACCATCAAACCCCTCAATAGACCCTCCAACCCCCGACGAGCCTCCTCCCACTTCCACACCACTAGCCCAAACGACTATTTCCACAACCAGGCACCGGATACCCTCCTTCCCACCCCCTCAACCCTCCAGAATCTCCATCATGTCTACCCTCTCGGCAAAAGGCGAGCCCTTCCACGCTCAATTCGTCTCGTCGCTGTCATACACTTCCGTCCGCGACTTTGCCTATCCAGCGCTACACCCACTACACTACGGCCCCTCGTCCGCTACGTCCGGTCTATCCACGCCTGCAGGCTCCCAGCGCAGTTCTCAATACTTTGATCATGGTAGCAATCATGGAAATCAGGCTGGTACCTGGTTCACAGGGGGTGGGAGTGGTTACCGGAGGCTATCTGATCCTGCCCATCCTTCTTACGACTTTGGCGTGAGCGGGAGTGCGGCATGGGGCGGAGACTCATCTAGACAGCGATTAAGTGTTAATAATCACCATCCGCATCACCACCAACCCCCGCCGCTGAATTTCGACGATGGTCCGCCTTGGAGCGAAGATGAAGATTTGCAAAGCCCGGTTGTTGTGTCTAAGCACAGAAAACATAAATCTTCCGCGGCGCACCTGCAAACTAGTTCTCAACATTCCAGAGGTCAGAGCAAGAATGCCATCACACCTACTACGCTTCAACACTTTGCTGGGAATAGCCATGGCGCCGGCGGCGGTGGGTATGGGACTGGGAGAGGAATAGGCAATGGTGATGTCGGGGGCGGGGGTGAGGACGAAGACTGGGACGGGGAACGCAGGTCAATTTTAGAGAACGGAATTTCGCCCGGAGGGGATTATTACACGGGCCGATTGGGGCGCCGGACAGACCTTGCTGGAGGAGAGCCTGGGGGGGAATTATATAATCATCCCGAGGGTAATGAGGAATATGAATCCAACAATGCGCAGCGATATTATCAGACCCACCCTGGTGGGTATGGCGAGGAAGGAAGAAGGCCGCTGGATGACAGAGATAGGGATGAAATTGATGACTTGGACGATGATGACGATCTTGAGGAGGAAGATAGCAGGTTCAGCCGAGATTATCAGTTCACTATTGCGAGTCCTGACGAAGAGATGCATGGGAAAGCGGTTGCGTTATTTGACTTTATTAGGGAGAATGAGAATGAGCTTCCATTGGTTGAGGGACAGGTTGTGTGGGTTAGCTATCGGATTGGAGTAGGTTGGTTAGTAGCTGAGGATCCCAAGACTGGTAAGCCATGACCAACCCCCAATTGGGTTCTTCGGGACTGGAACTAATAAAAATAAAAAAACAGGCGAATCAGGCCTAGTCCCAGAAGAATATGTCCGCCTCCTCCGTGATCTACAACCGCTCTACACCCCACACCCGGAATCAGGATCACCACCAAATCACCATCACAGTCAAGAATCCCCGCTAATATTATCCGGCTCTCCCCAGCCTCCGTCCCCGTCTCCACCCTCTCCGCAACAACCCCCCTCAGCATCTTCAGCCACAGCAACCTCGGCAACCTCGGCAACCTCAACTCCAAATAATAGCGCCCTCAACCCCCCTATAATCTCAACATTCTCAACATCATCCCAAGACGTCCACCCATACCCATATCAATTCCACTACCCAAACGACCACCCGCCGGCGCACATTAGAGCCAAGTCATCGCCAGACTTGTCTGGGATAGAGACACCGACGGCGGGTGACCATAAGGATCGGATTGCGCAGCTGCAGAGAGAACAGGAGAGAGCAGTCTTAGAGGAAGCGGGGATGGGGGGTACGCCGAGGGTGCGTACCGGGGTAGGATTAGGATTGGGGAAGGGTGGCGGGGATGAGGTATTTTACGACGCTATGGAAAGGCAGCACGGTCAGCAGCAAAGCTCACTTGGGGGGTTAGATTTCCGAGAGGAAGGGAGGGGACGGTAGTAAGTGGGTAACTAAGCAGGCCAATAATTAGTTTTTTTTTCTTTTCTTTTTCCCTTCTTTCTATCCTCCCTTTTTTTTTTTCCTCATAAAGTTCGCGGGTTTGTGTATCCTCTCTAGGCAGGCTCTTTGAGCCTTTTTCCTATTTCTCCTTTCCGAGAAAAAAAAAAAGATCACCTTCCTAACGTTGGCTTTTATTATTCATGTCTTTCCTATTATATTATATTCCATTCTGTCATATTCCCTTTTTTTCCTTTTTTAGCTTCCTTCTTTCCTTCCTTCCTCCCTTCCTTAGTATTTACTTTTCTAGCTATTCTCTCCTCCTCTTTCCCTTTTTCTCTAGTCATCAAGTCGGGCACGGTTTTCTTATTTCTTATTTTTTTTTTTTTCTCTCACTTTTTCCCGTGTTTTCCTTTTCATTTCCCTCTTTCTTACTTTCTTTATTCTCTTTTTTTCCGTCCAATTTTCTATGATATCCCCTTGTCTTGTTCGAGCGAACGGAAAGGCGATGCGGGATTTGTGCATGCATTCTATATTCTCCGTTATACGTATCTATGGTACCGTACTTTTGATGGGTTAGGTGGGTGGATGGTAGGGGGATTGGACTGGATTGGGTTGGGTTGGATTGGGTAGGCGGATGAATAAATGAATAACTATATTATCATGCTGTAAGATGACGCTTTTTGTCTTGTTCTTGCCGTTGTAAAGTAGAGGTCGAGAAGTATGATATATATATCCCCTTTCTTTCTTTCTTTCTTTCTTCTTAAATTCCTTAAATTCCACATCGAAGCAAACAAAAAAACGGAAAAGGATAAAAAAGGAGGGTATTATATAAAGAAGTGGGAAAGAGAAGAAGAGCAAAAGGCCACCAAACCAAATATCCCCCCCCTTGGTACTTTAGCGTCTCAAATATACTTGTACGCACACCTAACAATTCCATAATACCACAAAAAAGAAAAAAGAAAAAACCCCCCCACGCCGCAGCACACCACAACACAACGCAAAAACCTACAATACAAGTCTAGTCTAGTTATGATAATATTATAAAACCAATATCATAATAAATAAAATAAAATATTTTTCCCAAAAGATCAAGTTTAGCCAATCAACCCCTCCCTCCCTCCCCAAGTAAGTAAGTTAAGCAAGCCACTAAACTCAGCAAGACAAGAACTTTTTCACAAAACATCACTCGTCATAGCTACATACGATGTATTTATTTATTATACATTCCCTCCTAGTGTACAGTACAGTAGATAATATTTATAATAATATTATGATAGCTATGATATAATAGAACCACAAGGAGGAATAATAAAGTGGATGAATGAATAACTATAGGGTAAGTTAGTATTATGGTCATTATCATATATATAAATGATAATTCTACTACTCTCCCTTTCAACCAAGAGAGGAGGAGGGAGGGGGTTTAGATAGATAGATAGATACAGTAGATAGATAGATATAATAGATTCGTGAGTGGGGATGGCGGGGTTGGAGGCTGGTACTGGTGGTGGTGGTGGGATAAAACATACTATAATACACTATGGTATGCATGTATGTATAGTACTTACCTACCTACCTACCTACCTACCTACCTACTAACTTATGCTATTCAAGTATCGTTCTTGTTATAGATTCTAGTTAGTGAGGCGTGTGTGTAGGGGGGGGTATATTCTGATATATATAATCTAGTTTGTAGTTTGGATATTGTCCGGGAATATTCGTGGTGGGGTAGACAAGATAAGCTTACTGCTGGTTATGGTCGAAGGGGACCCTCCCCTCAGCGAGAGGGAGGAGGGGAGGGGAGGGTATTATGGGCCGGATGTTATTATTATTATTATTATTATTATTACGATTTTTAGCGCCTGGGTGTTGGTTGCCATGAGATGATAATATTATTATACCTTCGGGGTATTCATCATACGCTAGGTCTAACATAAGGACCCTTAGTGCTGTTCTTAAGGGTGAGTTTGGTGGGTGTTAGTTAGTAATAGACTTATGAATCTCCCTCCCAATGCTCGCTAGGTATGTTGGAATCATGAGGGGGAGTGGGAAATATCTCGAGTGATCACTAATGATTGGCAAATGTGGGTAAAGATATCTGAAATGTTATGTTACAAGTGCACAAGGTCTCATGATAATTATCTATATCGAAAACATGATCGAGTACAGCGCGCTATACCCCATAAATACAAGCCAAATTGCTGGAAAGGCGAGGGAGGGAGGGAAAGAAACGGAAGAAAGGAGAGGAAAAAATACATTATGATCTATATTCTGGCCATGCATGATACTTTGCTCGCTATGAATGTGAAGATGAATGATAAAAAATAGAAGGAAATCCCGCACTAATGATATGATACACCAAACAAGATCGCCTGAGGACAATAACACTAAGGGAGAGGCACAAAAATATATATAAAAAATATAAGAGAATAGTCCATTTACTCATAGAGGTTTGTATGCAAGTGGTAAAAGGGAAAGAAAGAGGGGGAGGGAAGGATTGAAGTCCAGCCTTAAGCCCTCGCAAACCCCATCCTCCTGCGGATCTCCTTCATACAGGCAGCCATATTTTCAGAAGTCCTGCTCACAGCATCTTTATTCTCCTCCGCTCTTCTGACAAGGTATTTGACACATTCCTGAGTGGTTCCCCAAACAGCGTACTTGTAAACCTTAATGTCCTGACCATCCGATTTAGAGACAAGGTCAAAGGAGAGTTCATCTGCCATTCCCATGAGTTGAGCACAGGTAAGTTCACCGACACCGATATCAGGGATAGATTCATCGGGCTTATCGATGGGTTTATCGGACTGGCGTCTAAGGTCCAACGCCAACTCGATAGATTCTCTATTGTGCGAGGCAACAACAAGGTCGGCCTTGCCTATTCCTTCTGGAAGACGGGCCATAAGTTCATCATAGAAAGAGGCTCTCACTGGCTTTGGAGCTGGAGAGCCGGTCAGTAGTAGTCTAATGGTGTCATCGTACGCATTGTCTGTGTCTTCCTTGGTATCATGGATTAGGTGACGAGGGTCAGTGTGTAAGTAAGCACCACGAACAAGTTTCACTCCAAGTGTAAAGTTGTCCCGGCGAGATTCCTCGATGTGCCTGCAGAGAATTTCTGGTGAAGCTTTAAGATACCTGTAAGATCCCCCAAGTCAGCAGTGATAACCCATACCAAGAAAATAATAATAATAATAATCTGACATCTGATAAGTGTTGTAAACCACAGCCTTGGTATCGTTGCCGCGGTTGTACCGACGCATCAGCTCCTAACAAAATTAGCTCATGTTGCCTTACTTTCCACCCCTGCCAGGAACAGGAATGTGGACGCGAGATCTCCCGACAGGAACATCTCGTTCTAGATCTGGTAATCGTCCGCCCAATTCCGCATCAAGCCGAGCTCGCAAGGCTAGCTGAGGAAAAACATACCAAAGTCCAATCATGCACACCGTCCTGCACTCCAGCTTGCTCCGCATCGATAAGAATTCGCACTCCCTTGGCCATTGCAGACTTGCAGATCTCGTGAAGCGCAGCCCCGACCCCACGAGACTCGTCACAAGGCGCACGCCGGCTGAGTAGCGGAAGTGAAGAGAGTCCAGCACCAGAGTACTTTATGGCAACAAAATCCCCCGGCTCAACACATGCAATTGTCTGCGAATACGATACTACTGTCTTAGAAAATTCTCAACTGACCTAAAGGTATGCAATCCAACTCACCTTCAAAGATCCGCTCAACCACTGCTCAATTTGCTGCGATTGGCTCTCCGAAAGCCCAGCAGTATCGCTAATTTCGGCTTCACGCGCATATGCAAGAATGACACCGAGCCCAAGAGAACGAAGCTCAGAGATGGTGGTAGCTATCTCGGCAGGTGTGGATCCGGCACAGAATTGAGTCTATATTTTCTCGACCATATTAGCAACAGACGAAGCATCATGTCGTGTCACTTTTGGGGCATACGTAAAAAGTCTTGTCAACTCCCCATTTCATCAAACTGCGCTCCTTTAAGGAGTCGAGGTTCATCATAAGGAGTTTGGTCCCAAGCTTGTATAGAATAGGTGAAGCTGTGATTGAGTGAAGAAGCATTGAGCGAAGCAAACTGGTGGTTGGTAGACGAGCTAACGGGTAGCTGCTAGTGGCGACGGGGGGCGGAACCACGAAAGATCCCCCGGGGAGCTGGGGAGCTTCCTGTGGTGGTGGTAGTGGGGGTGTAATGGTATTAGAGTGCCGTGTTGAAATAGTAGAGGTGAATCTAATGACCCCTAGCCGTCTTCCAAGTGCCGCGAGGGGCACTTTACGAATAAGTAGAAGCATATCGTACGGGTTTGGTGAAGGGTCACGAATTTTTTATCACGGCTGAAGAACCGCCGCGTATATGGTGAAATGAGAGTGGAAAGTGGAAGTGGTGGTAGTGGTGGAGATAAGGTAGAGGAGAGTAGGTGAGGAGGAGGAGGAGGAAATAAGGGAAGGGATATGAATGAGAAAAATCATGAGAAATATAATGAGCAGTAGGTATACACGGCAGAGGAGAACCACTTAGGGCATCATATGCACCAAATATCATAGATCAAAGATGTGGAGACGGGAAGGGCAAGAAACTTACCAAAGTTCCCATATAATCAGAATTAAAACCACGCGCACAAATGCGTCATAGACCCTCTCTATGCTACCATGATAGGTAAGGAGCTCTTCTTCTTCTTCTCTTTCTCTCTCTCTCTTCATTGCCATGGAACAAGTGAAGCTAGACCACCTGATGACTTTGGTAAAGAAACGAGTTAAAATGGCCGTAGATAACCGATAAAGATATAATAGGTTACACACAGTACCGTAACCTCCCATCTCGGGAGTGAGCGTTGCTTACCGTCGCAAGTGCCGAGATCTCTTTCTCAATTCCGATTCACCCATCTGAAACTGATAAGGATAAGACGGTCACTCACATTCCAACATCATGTTAGGCTACAGGATGAATTCCCTAAGTTACGCTTTTTCATCCGTGCACTCATTCTTCCTAGCACTCTTATGCGGCTCACGGAGAATTTGTCAACTCAGGGTTGAGCACTTCCGACTCCCGAGTAGCTTACGATATCCATCCCAAAGAAGGTGTCAAAAAAAAATGCAATTACTCCTTCAAAAACAAATCAGATCTGTATGTATTTATTGTTAATTTTTCTTCTTACTGTTAAAGTGACTTGACTACCGATAATTCTAAAAGTGTGATTGTTGTCATCATTCATCACTCTATCATATTACTCGAGTAGGTGCAACAGAAAGGCTGAAACCTTGACGGCAAGGCACTGCATACTCTAGGGAGGGGCTCGGGATTGGCTGGTTTCTCGCACACACTCCAATCATCCAAGCTCCTACGGTACCGTATCAGGTTCTGGCGACCCCAGTTCCCTTACATTATTCCACTACGCTACCAAGATATTTGCCTGCTCGATATGCGGCTGTTGGTCAATATTGAATAGCACGAGTAGGGTAGGCACAGTATCCGCTTCTGATGTCCTATTAGTAGTCAATTCTCTATTTGGGGGGGAGGGGGGATATACTGTACCCGCACTGGAGATCATGAAAGGCCTAAGTAAATGGGGATACTTGCGTACCGTAGTTTACATGACAGATTATTCACCAAGCCTTTTTTTTGTACTAGTACAAATTGCCTTATCATGTCTCAGTGGTCGGTACCTGAATTATGAACTTAATGCAGGTTGTTCCCGATGTGTGCTCTAAGAAGGTTAATAGTATAACCACCTCGAGTAACATAAATTTTATGCAAACTACCATATGTCCGGCAGATATACGGTGGGTGTATACTGACCGGTACTACCACTACAATGTCATAGAGTCAATCAATATCCCACAAATTAGAATCTGACAACTACTAAGACAAAGCTCCCTTCACCAAAGATCACCCGGCTCTAAGCCACCACCACTACCTCCGGCATTAGAGATGGGATATGATACCTCACAAGAGGCGCAAAAGTACCGTAACTTGATCGATAAACGAGAATAATATAAGGCGAACCCCCACAACTGCACCAATGCCCATCTACATCAAAAGCGGGCTTGCGATAGTTTGGGAGTGACGGTATGGTACTGTGCAACAAGTATAGTGCTAGTATTATAGATGACCTATGGGTACATTGCCAAAAAGTGCATTTCTCATCAACTTTCGTGACGGGCCGTTAGGTACTTCTCCCTCTCCCTCGTGCCTTCCAGTACCACAGCTGCTCCAAGGGACGACGCTACTCCCCCCCTCAACACTCCACCTAGCAGTCTCTAATAATAGCACTGCAAAACTCATCATTCTAAATTAAGTTCAGTCCTGGGATTAAGGGAGACGGTCGCAACACTCTACTCACTATTATATCTAATATCATACTATTATATAATCTGAAAACAAAACCCACCCTGAAAACTGGTCCCTCCCTCCCTCTCTCCCCCCCTCTATAGAAAATCATTTCCTCCAACCACTAAATCAAAAAAAAAACACCCCAAAAGTGAAGAAATAACAACAACAGTGATTCTCAAGAATACCTATAATACTATCTATCTCTCAGGTTAATCACCCACCATCATCGCCACCAACAAGGAAAAATCCAACGACAAATCCTCTACATGCCCCTCACGCTAAAAAAACGACCAGAAACAAATTTCAATAACTATTATAGAGGGGACCTCCACTCAACAAGTAAGCAAGCAAGCACTGGGGCTTCCACCTATATAAAGTACGGGTACAAAAAGATCCGTACGGCAACGCAACGGCAACCCCACTACCACTATAAATTTATTACCCCTACAACCACAACTACTTAGGATAAACTGAAAATATGTGTAGACATACAATAGATATAAGAAAAGCTATATGTAAAATTAGAAAACAAAAAAATCAATACTTGGTATACCATCCCCTTGCATCTAAGACAGCAGCAACCCTACTAGGCATAGACTCCCACAACCTTTCCAGAAAATCCCACTCAATATCCTGAGTCCAAACCTGATTTAGAGCTACTGCTAGATATTTTCTAACAGTTTCTGGGCCCCCCTTGGTCTTGTGGATGTTGGGAAAGTGCTGGTGTAGCTTTTCCTTCATCCTCTTCCAACAGTGCTCAATAGGATTGAGGTCAGGAGAATTGGCTGGCCATTCCATAACCTGTATGTTGTTTTCCTCAAACCAAGCTATGGTATCTCTTGCAGTATGTATCCTTGCACCATCCTGCTGAAAGATAGGATCCCCAACTGTATCCTCCACCTCCTGCCAGACATCAACTAAACCATCCTCCAAAACTCTAATATATACAAATCTATCCACACTTTTGTCAAAAATAGGAATCAGAGGACCCTTATTTCTGCCCCAAATACAAGCCCAAACCATCAGCTTTATCCCTGGCCCCTTGGTAACCCCATGAATATAGTCTTTGTGCCACTTTTCTTCAGGTGTTCTGAATACCCATATACCCTTAGGATCCTTAGACTTTTCAACCAAGGATTCATCACTAAAGATAACTCCTTCAAAGTCTTCCTTTATCCAATTCTTATACTTCATTGCCCAAGCTAACTTCTTAACAGCATGCTCATCCTTTAGAAGAGCTCTTTTCCTAGCTCTCCATTTCTTTATGTTGACTAAGGCCAAAGCTCTCTTGACTGTTTGAAGGGAGGAATGTGGTGCAACATTATTGTGCAATTCTGATAAAGTCTGGTGGCGTGCCTTCTTAGACTCTCTGACTAGGCAGCAGTGGGTTCTGGAATCAATAATTTTAGGTCTCCCATGTATGAGAAGGTTTTTTGCATCACCCCTCTTTTGGAAGCAGTTATGGAAAGTTTGAATAGTGCTCTTTGGACGGTTTAAGAGCTCTCCAATTTCTCCCAAAGAGATTTTTTTTTTCCTCAGAGCAACTATTTGCCCTTTCTCAAACTCTGTGAGGTAGCCTGTCTTGTGTGGAGGCATTGTGGTTGAGGGGTGGTTGATTGTAGGAGTGGGGTGTTTTGAGGTGTCGTGCAGTAACCACCGATCGTACGGATCCTTTTGGCCTAGTACTTTACTATACCTATATACCTACCAAACCCCTAGAACATATACCACACTTCAACCCATAAAATACCAAAATTCATCCCTCCATCCCTCCACCTGAATGGTATAATACAAACAACCGCGCAAGAATAAACCCCCTTATAATATCTCCTCGATTTTTACCAAAAAAATCTCAAGTTTGAATGGCGGAACATTACTTAGTGGTATATATAAGAGAATACAAATAACCTCCAGGAACGAAGAGAGAAAAGGAGGAAGGAAGGAAGGGGGCCCGATATTGGACTTTTCTCCTGCCATACAGTACCAACCAGCTCGATCAAGGACCTTCCGAATCACTTTGTGAATATAAAACCAAGCGTCGTTCTAAACGTATCATATCATACTACTCTCACATAATTAACTAACTAACTCTAAATTCTCCAAGCATCCCCCCCTCCCGAGCCGCTAAATAAACAAACCAACTAACGAAACACGAGTGATAATCCGTGATTTCGAAGAAGAAGAAGAAGTTGGAAACTATGATGCCAATCTTATCCCACCGACGAATATGATGACTTATCATTGATATCAATCCCTCTTTAACACGCTAGCCACGAGGTGATATAGAAACTAGCCAGCGAACTAGCTGGGAAATCAAAAGTGGGCCTTAGCAAATATTTACTAATATAACCACAGATTACCAGATTCCTTAACTGATGGGGCCAGTAGGGCATGATTTGCTCTCCCTCTCACATTTCCATTCCCATATTATCAACTATAATAATATTATCATACTCTGACTGTGGCTTATTCCAAGGTCTTGGTTATTATTTCCTTCCTTCGGTTGGTTTTATAATACTAACTTAGAGCGCTTGTTTGATATACTTTTGGTATAGTATAATATGGTGCTATATCGATCAAAGTCATCTTCGCTCTAATCCTATAATCTACAATACGGCACAGTTACAGGGGGGAAGGGTGCGTACGATAATACTAATTCAGATTTTGAACAAGGTGTGTCGGGCTAAATTGCGCATTTTCACTCAAAGTCCATGGGTCAGAGGGAGGTCGAGCCTAGACTGATTTTTCTGGGTCGCGGTAGGTATAGTACGGACTGTATTATCGTGCGCCGGATACCTCCCCGCACTACGGGCCGGGCCGGAGGATAGCCTGTCGGCGTGGTGAGCGGGTCTTCTTGCGGGGATACTCTAGGTCGCGTCGAATGCTTCATTCCATTCTCGAAAAAGTAAGGGCCATGAATACATTATATAACTATCCCACCATCAAGAAGAACAGAAGAAAAGACCGAAACTTATATTTTATATGTAACAAAATAAAACACATGGCAGCATCACGACAGTATAGGATCAGACTAACTCAGAGTAGGAAAGAAAATTGGGGAAAAAAAACGTAAAAAGGTAGCAGGCTTAAAAGAAAAAAAGATAAACATAAAAGAACCCTCCTAGGAAAAAGAAAAAAGGACAAAAAAGGAAGGAAAGAAAACTCTCACAAACCGAGATTTGGCCCTTCTTTTATTTCTTCTTAGAATCAACGCTTCTCTGCTCGCCATTCAACAAACTAACAAGCAAGCAAAAGGCTTAAGGATTTCGCCAGATCGTTGCGTTAGAGGAAAAACCACTAACACCACTGCCGCTACCACCGCCGCCAAAGAGAGGAAGAAAGAAAGGGTAATGCCAATTACCCGAGCAGATCATCCAACGCACTCCCGCTAGTTTTCCCACTATTAGCTGTCACCGAAGACCCTGGGTGCGAAGTCTGAGCTGGAGCACCCCAAATACCGGCGCTAGCCTTCTCCTTGGCCATGGCCTGGAGACTTGGAGTGGTGGTGTTGCTCGGGGTCGCAGGCTTCTTAAAGTCCTTCGCAGCGGTGCTCCATAAAGAACCGAAAGCGTCGCCGGCGGGCTTCTTAGCTTGGGTGGAGGAGCCGGTAGAAGCTGGTGAGAGGGGGGTGGTGCTGTTGATACTAGTAGGGACGGAGGTAAAGTAGTTTGGTTGGGTGGGCTGATAGGAGGCGTTTGTGGGCTTCATCGGGGTCATTCCACCCAAACCACCCATTGCCCCCATATTGCCCAAACCCGCGCCCATTCCTACGCCGCCCAGGCCGCCGCCAGTTGTTGCGGGTGTCATTGCAGGTGGGGATGCCATAGATTGTACAGATTGGGCTGGCGAGATGGAGGCAATGCCGACGAGATCGTTGAGGCCAGCCGCCTGGGGAGCGCTCAGAGGCTTGGGTTGTATGAGGTTAGTGGGTGCTGCGTTTGCGGTAAGGGCAGGGAGAGGGGTAAACGAGAGAGGTTGTTTTGGAGCGGCGGGCGCGGGATCAGCAGATTGGAAATCGTCAAAGTCGTCATCGTCTGCTCCGCCAGATTGAAGAGTGCCGAAATCATCATCGAGGGGATTGGAGACTGGTTTGGTGTTTTGTTTACCAGCGGGTTTTGTAGACGTTGGCTCATCTCCGAACGAGAATAGATCAACTTCGGGCTCCTTCTTTGGCACAGGTTTGGCAGGCTCGGCTTGCCTCCGTGGAGGTGCAGTGCGTTTACTGGTAGTAGCACCACCGTCATCGTATTCATCATATTCCTGATACCTCTGAGATCTCGAGGCTGCCCTGGAACTTCCGGACCCATCATCATGGAATCCAGAAGAACCTCCAAACCCGCCGCCATCACCGTAAACACCTCCAGAATAACCTCCATACTCCATACTATCGCTGCCGAATCCGCCATACCGTCGTCCGAAACCATTGTCACCGCCGCTAGTGTTCATCCCTCCACTGAAGCCCCCGAATTGACCAGCGCCTCCTTCAACTCCACCATATTTGTTCTTATTGCTCCGGGCTTTCTTGCGCTCGGTACGGATTTTTTCGACATCAGAAAGGAGGTCAGCAAGTTCTTTAGCACGATTACGGACATTAATTCCTTGATCTTTGCCCGCCATATCGATAAAGTGGAATTGACGCAACATCTTGATGGTCGAGAGGTGGGAGCGAGCATCGTCGATAACCTGTTCCGAGCCATTTTTGACAAGGAATTCAAGCAGTTGAAGAGACTGTACTAGTCAGCCGGTCCCTGGCCCCTTCGAAGGCTATAGCGGTAGGATATTTACCTTGTAAATCTGCCTCCATTCCTCAGCCGACTTCTCTGTAAATCGTTTGTAGATCATCGGCATAATCTCGTTCAGGAGCTGGCTGTGCCAGAATTAAGCTCTCGCCTAAACAGACCACCAAGCCTTTAGAGACCAGATACTCACTAGTTAAATGTGCCATTTGCAATCTCCTGCATAAGTGTAGATGAAGCACCCCATGGTTCATTATTTGTTGCTTCCCGTACCTACCTTCTGTGTTAAAAGGATACACCTCCTCGCCAACACCCCTCCACCCCCGCGCAACATCAACCAGGAAATCATACCTTAGCTTCCATCTCAGTGTAATTCATGACGACTGTCAAAAACATGAATAAGCAATCGAATCGAAGTGCAATAGCTCCCGGGGGCTCAAAGCATCCCGAGAGTGCCAAAAGGGGGATGGAACAACTCACCATTTTGGGCCTTCCGAACAGCCGCTTTGACATCGTACAGAGAAATATTCTGGACGGCGTCGCGAAGATTATCAAGATTCATTATGGGCAAAGAGGTGCGCTCTAAGAGGTGTGTATGTATGCGTGAATAGTGAAAAGGAGTTTGTGGTAGAATCGAGGTTAAGGGAAATGAAAAAAACGTAAAGATGTCGGACCCAAGCAATTGAAAACAAGTTGTGAGAGGTTTTTGAATTTTTGAGCTTTGCCCTTCCGGTCGGGCTAACTTTACTTTTTCCTGCTGACTAATGCTAAAGGACAGCGTGCCAAACACGTGATTGAGGATACCGGACCTTTTTACCGTAACCAAAAATTGAAAGGCAAGTTACCGGCCGGTATACAAGTGAAGGGACTTTAGCGTCTTGTGGGGAAAGTGCACTGGCCTGTAATAAGTAATCGAATTTCACCGTTATTTACTGAGCCTCATTCTGGTTTTTCTTTCCTGAATTTTGTTCCGTTTCTCATATATTAACAGTGATCTGGTCCTCTCCCACTCCCTTCTCTCCAGCTTTTGATGTGCTGGACGGTTTCTTCGGAGGAAAAGTGCCTTTGTCCCGAAATCTGTATCAAACGTTACACCACCGCTCGACAGCCACCAATCTCGCTGCTTGATGTGATCGCCGCAATCCTATTTGGCAGTGCCGTCATGCAGCCCCTGCTCACAGTATTTTGTTTTTTCTCTGTCTTTTTCTCTCTCTTCTTTTCCACACTCCCCCCATCTTCGTGTGTGTATGGTGGTGGGGTGCCAGAAAAGACACTCGTCGGAAGTTGGGTGGGAGAGAAATCCTGAGCCCACTGGCAATTGTGCCTTTGTGTACTGGTGTCCAACAGCGTTGACGGATGCCAGTTGACTTACAATACGACGAAAACAGACCAAACACATCGGTTCCGCCGACCAGGGGGGAAAAGGCGCAATACCCAGCGCCCGATTAACTCTCTACAAGGATCAGAGAAGTTCCTCTCCCAGGTTTGGGTTCTAGAATCTCAGACACTTCCACTGCTAAAAGAAGCCGTGTACCGGTACCAGTACCTGTACTATATGCAAACTATCTCTTATGATACGGTACCAGCATCCGGCGAAGCATCATACTCGAGTCGACTTGGTTTTGGTAATATCCGCTCGCACAATGTCATTGACTAGGTGGAGGTTGTGGGTTACCGGTATTGATGGGCGATACAAGCAGTCTACTCGAGTACTCGAGTATGCGGGAGGAGCCACAATTACCGCATCATACTCGAGTGCTCCAGTAGAAGCGTCTGCGAATAAACCTTCTGAACTTGTATGTGCGATGGTGTACTAGTATACTGTACGAGTGCCATACTAGCATACCACTTGGTCATCCTATGAGGAAATCGCGCTGTAACCTGCGAACAATGTCTCAAAGTTATAGGAGAAAGGCAAAGCCACACGAAAGAAGAGACCGGTCTCTCTCGTCGGGGGGCTATCTAAGACAAGTCCCACGATTCTCAGCCCCTCCTCTCCAAACGCCATCCAGCCGTAACTTATCTGCAGGCTGCTCGCCGATATCCCATCGGTGATTGGCCAAGGCGGGGGGGATCAGCGCTTGTCATTTGTTTACCAAATACCGGTATTTACTCGAGTACGGTACACGAGTATCATAGTGACTTAACATAGATTGGGTGGGATCTTTGTGGCAAATGTCTTGGATTTTGGGGGTTGAAAGTTATTCCAAAAATTTCTACCGGCACCTAGTTCCCCCGATCTACTCAAGTAGGCTCATTTAGCTTGGTTTAATTTAGCTTCTTTGGATTGAGACCTCACTTGACAGACCAAACAGACTCTGACTGCCTGCTCTCGACCTCACACCTACCGTACTCGAGTACATGCGAGCTGGGGGTGCTTCGTTTCTTTTCTTTCGTTTTTCCTCTTTGGTTATGATGGAGCCTGTGAAATGTGGGGGATACTGGCAAACGAGATATTGCAGAAAAAAAGAGGTAAACTAAGCCACTTATTTTGCCTCTCGGGTGTCCAGTTGTCCCAGGTTTAGAATACTGACCGGTCTGCACCGGATTTTTTTTTGTTTCTCTCAGGTCGCCTAACGGTACCCGAGTGAGGTATGGGTGTCGTACCTGATAAGCATCGTCAACTGTAGAGAAACATAATCTCATGCATGGAATAGGAAAGGGTACGATGCGATGTCGTATGGCGCTGGGGCTGTGTGACCGCCCACCCGGACTTCCGGTGGCCTAGGGGAGATTAAATGGGAAATATTGGAAAGGTGAGGGAAATGGGTTGAGAATGCCGTATGAGTATCCATATACAAGTAGGTTCCTGATGGTTGGATACCGGAGCCGAGATATTCCTGCCGGGAAGGAGTATGGATCAGTATTGTTCCGGTGGTGCCTTTGGTCTGGGTTTATCCCTTTGGAGCATCGGGTGAGGCTCATGGGTGTCTTCCGCGGCGTTATGGGAGCGGACGGAACCTGCAACGACCCGAACATACTATTTTGTCTTCAATTTTCAAGAGACAAGTGGATTCCCGCATGTACCATGGTCTACTAACTAACTTAAGTGAGGTTTCGAATGCTGTATTGACAAGAAAAACCGAAAAATCTCACAATAAAGTAAATGCCGTATCGGTTGATGTTTCCCCTTCAGAGTATGCTGACCGGGTAACCCTTGGGACTTTGCAATCCTCTTCCGTCATTTTTTTTCTGCTGGTTTCGCAGAGGAAGAAGTTGTCGCGTTAGCGGGATAGAGCGTTCGTCTGTCTTACATGGTCCGATGATTAGTTCCAAGCGGCTGCCCGGACGGAAGATTTTTTTTTCGTTCCTTTTTTCAATGGGGGATGGTGATGGTGCGTCTTCGACATGGGTGCCCTTCCTATTAGGACAGGGGCCATGGGGCGAATCGAATGGGAGCTGAAATACTTGTGGTACCGTAGTTGTCAGTATCGGCACTGCGTTGTACTGGCCTGGAGCAAAAAGTGATCGGAAAAACCACTGGCTGCAGACAACCACCTTTTTCCGATCACTTACCCTCACACCCAAGTGCTCGAGTATTCGAGCACTGCACTGATAGTCCTAACCCTTGTCTGTTTGCTTGTGCTTGGTAGAAGCATGACGCAAAGCTGAAAGGAACCACAGTAATGTGTTATCATAGCCATCCCTCGTCTAGTTTACGCCTTTTTCCTGTCTCTTTTCCTTTTCCTCTTTTTTTTTTCCAAGACACTTTGAAGGCGGGCATGATAGACGAAGCTACTACCGGTAGGCGTCTGAAAAGAGCGAAGGCGGCATAGAAATGTTGCGTTACCGCGGAATTTTGGCATAAAATTCCCGCCCGATGCTTGGAGCCACCTTGATATGCTCAAAATCTGGTGGCGCAGTGATTGGAATAATAACCCGTAGAAGATAGGTGATAAATCCTGTCAATGTGGGCAAGAGAATACCCGGCGGCACTGTGTGCGAGTGTGACAACTACTGTTCCAGTATTGCTGAAGATTCTATTTGTTCTCGATGCCTTCGGGGACACCGTTATGTGTGGTACGGGCGAGCATGCGGGAGCCTTCTTGGAAGTCCGAACATGGTCAATTGCGCTGGAAAACCGCTCAATTAGAAGAGTTCGACACCCACAGTGTCGACCGTTAAAAGTTACGAGCTACAGTGCAGTGCTGGTACCGGTACTGGGATGGTAGATGGCTATTGCTGGTGCTGATTGGCTGGGATAAATTCGTTATCGAAACGTGGGATTAACAAGAGCCATACTCGGGCTACAAGCACTCGTACAGTGGAAGAAAGTGGATATGCGAGAGAGGGAAAGAAGAAAAAAAAAGTCGTGCAATTTTCCCATAATAGTTTTTACGAACGGTTATCACGAGAAATCATTCTCTGGGCTACCGCAAATAAATAAATAACGAACGACAGAGCATAGTCTTGCGTGGGCGGATCTTCTTGGTGGTGGTGGTGGCTGAACTTGGACTTGGGCCCGTTGGGATGTTTGGGATTGTTTGGAGTGTCGTAATCGTCGTCACCACAACCACTGTCGAAGTGCTCCACCAGTGACCACCACCACAAGATTCCTTTTTGTGAGTGTCCATACACATTGCCATCACAACGTGTGTCTGAGACAGGTTATCCATCTTTGCCTTCTCGCTTGCCCGTTCGTTCGTTCGTTCCCTCTCTCCCCTTCCTTCCCTGGCACACTCTCGCCTTGGTTTGAGCCCACAGACAGTTTGGCCTCCCTTGCCTTGCTTCTTGTCCTTCTCCTGCCCTCTCTCTTTCCTACTTCTTCTCCGTCTTCCCGCCCTTCCTTTTCTACTCTCTCCCCCGTCCGCTCCTTACTATCATCCCACCACCCCCTACTGAACCCTCTCCTCACGCCCTCTTATCGCCCTCTTCGTTCAATTCAATTGTCCTCATCCGTCTGGTTTCATTTACTGCTCTTAGTGTGGTCGCGTTGTCTACTTCTTAATTGAATTGTGATTTCTCCTTACTATTTCCCGTATACCGGATTGTATCGTTTCCTCTTTTCTTCTTTGGTTCCTTTTCCTCCCTTTTCTTTAGTCCCTCTCGTTGCTCTGCATTTCACCTTTTACCGGAACCTGCAAGTCCCGCGGCATCTCAGCCTGTTGACATCCGCCCGTCGACGTCGCCTAGCCCTACCATCCTCCTGCAATCCGCAAACATTAAGCCTTGGAGTTGCGGGGGGGGATTTGTTCTTCTCAGCCGACCTCCATCAGTTTTGTCTGCCCCGCACAATTGAATAAAGCAAGAGAAGATGGCGGACAGAGGCGTTGCCCCACCAAAATCTGCCGCTGAGACTGAGCAAGTGGCCAAGGCTAGGGAGCATGAATTAGCAGAGGAATCGAGAAGAGGAGGGGCAACTGTTCTTGAGTTTGATCCGAATGCTACACCGGAACAAAAGGCTGCCCAGGCAAAAAAGGTAATTTACTAGCTCTGCGGTTTCCTGTTTTTAGCTTCTGGCAGAATGAGAAGGCTCTACCGAAATATGAGGCATTACTGATGACATGAACCTTGTTGCAAATAGGCGATCCCCGGAGAACTGGGTTTAGCAAAGGCAAAATTCACGGATATTGTAAGCCTCCTTCCTGATTGTAATGCCCTCTTTTTTGTTGAATTCGTACTTATCATCGTAACCGCAGACATCATCGGTATCAAGAAGTAATGGAGTGACGAATGGAAGGAGTGGCGCCCAAGTCTTGCCCGATGCCCCAAAGACTCCCAAAACCCCCGGGATGATAAACGGCCAGCCCAAGGCAGGCGATGGAGAATGGAGCATGGTCGGTTGGGAACCACAATTCGGAAGTCTCAACGACACTTTCGGACTCGGTGACGTAATGGCCGAAGATCATCAAACACTTTTGGAGGGTAAATTGGATGATAAGTTCTTTGGTGGTGAGTTTGTATCTTGTTATTTGCGCGAATGGGTAAATGTTCTAACGGTTAATTATGAAGATTGGTATCATAATGCGGGTGTTATCGGTTTTGCGTGTTTGTCCACCTGGTTCCTGACGCTCATCGGTGGTGGCCTTGGATGGGTTATTATTGTCATGGCTTGCTGCGCAACCTATTATCGCACATCAATCCGTCGGGTGCGCCGTAATATTCATGACGACCTCAACCGCGAGTTTGCAAAGAGTAGATTGGATACCGATGTTGAATCTCTCGAATGGCTCAATTCATTCACGGTCAAGTTTTGGCCTATCTACCAACCGGTTCTTTCTGCCACCATTGTCAACGTGGTCAATCAAGTTTTGGAGGGTGCTACCCCTGGATTCTTGGACTCGCTAAAACTTACCACCTTCACACTCGGAACCAAACCGCCCAGGGTTGAGTTTGTTAAAGCTTATCCTAAGACCGAGGATGATATTGTCGAGATGGATTGGAAATTCAGCTTTACTCCCAATGACACTGCGGATCTGACAAGCCGACAACTAAGGAATAAAGTTAATCCGTGAGTAGGTCATTATACCCTGAACAGCGCTTTTACTAATATTCCGACAGTAAGGTCGTTCTTGAAGTCCGTATTGGTAAGGGTCTTGCTTCGAAGGGGGTGCCGATTGTGGTTGAGGATATGGCATTTTCTGGTTTAATGAAAGTCAAGATGAAGCTCCAAATTGCTTTTCCCCATGTACGCCTGCCGGTTTCCTGTATACGAGCTAAGATATACTAACTGTTACGATTTTAGATTGAGAAAGTCGACGTGTGCTTTTTGGGGAGACCGACGTTTGACTATGTCTTGAAGCCACTTGGAGGAGAGACGTTTGGCATTGATATCGGTTTCCTCCCGGGTCTTAGCGGGTTCATCCAGGAAATGATCCATGCAAATCTTGGTCCTATGTTCTATGCTCCTAATGTATGCATTGGCACAGTCTTTCACTTGTCTGTTATTTTTTTTGTTCTGTTTTTATACTAATGCTCTCTAGGTGTTTACCGTTGAAGTTGCCAAAATGCTCGGAGGTGCCCCAATTGACACTGCTATCGGCGTCCTCGTCGTTACCATCCACAACGCTCACGGCCTTAAGAATCCTGATAAATTCAGTGGTACACCTGATCCTTACACTGTCTTCTCAATCAACAACCGCGAAGAAATTGCGAAGACCAAGATTGTCAATGAGAATGCTAATCCTAAATGGAATGAGACTAAATATATTCTTATCAACAACTATAACGATAGTTTAACTATGACGGTCTACGATTGGAACGAATTTAGGAAGGATAAGGAGTTGGGTGTCGCTACATTTGCCTTGGACAAGCTTCAAGAGAATCCTGAGCAGGAAAATGTTGTCATCCCAGTTATGGTCGGTGGAAAGCCAAGAGGTCAGGTTTCGTGCGATTTCCGATTCTTCCCAACCCTGGAAGGCACAATTTTGGAGGACGGAACAAAGGAACCCGCGCCAGAGAGCAATACCGGTATCTTGCGATTCACTGTCTCCCAAGCGAAGGATCTCGATTCGACTAAGAGTCTTGTCGGATTCCTCTCTCCGTACGCTATCCAGACTCTCAATGGCAAGACTATCAACAAGACGAAGCCAGTCAAACGTAACAATAATCCCATCTGGGAGGTTTCCAAGGAAATTCTTGTCACCAACCGCAAGACAGCCAAATTGGGACTTCAGATTAAGGATGATCGTGACATTGCCGCAGATCCGCTTTTGGGGACCTACACGATCAAACTAGATGATCTCATCGATAAGAATACCAAGGGCACGGAATGGTTTGATCTTTCGGAGACAAAGACTGGGAGGGTCAAAATGACAGCTCAATGGAAGCCTGTTGCTATCAAGGGTGCTCTAGGAGGCACTGGGGGCTACATTACACCGATCGGCGTTATGAGAGTCCATCTGCAGAACGCGAGAGATCTTAGGAACTTGGAGGCCCTGGGGAAATCCGACCCGTATGTCCATGTCTTGTTATCGGGAATCGAAAAGGCCCGCACTGTCATTTTTAACAATGATCTGAACCCAAATTGGGACGAGGTTCTATATATTCCAGTCCACTCTCCTCGAGAGAGATTGACGCTTGAGGTTATGGATCATGAGAGTGTGGGGAAAGATCGTTCGCTTGGCCATCTAGATGTTAACTGCGACGAGTACATCAAGAAAGGAGAAGATGGTCTCTGGCTTGAACATAGTGAAAAGATTAATCGTAGTGAAGGCCTAAGGTTGGATCGTGGAATTAAGGGAACTCTTAATTTTACCGTTGCCTTCTACCCTTGTCTTAATGTCGCTGACCCAGAAAAGGATGAGGCGGAGCGTAAACTAAAGGAGGAGGAAGACGAGAAACACGAGCAGGCCGTTGAGCAAAAGGCAGAGAAGAGTGCGATTGATATCGAGAATGAGAAGTCCAAAGCGCAAATTAAGGAGAATACTCTTGCCGAGGCGGCGGCTGGCTCTGACTCAGATGACGACGAAAAGAAGATTCCTAAGATCAGATTAACACCCGAAGAGTTGGTTAAATACGGTATTGTCCCTATTATCTACTTGTATAGGATGATGCTAATTTTGTGGCAGATTCTGGGCTCTTGATTTTCAAGATTATCGAGGGCCAACTTACGCATAAGGATTGCTATCTTGAAGTTCTTATGGACGATATGTTGTATCCCGCATATTCCAGTGCTAAGATCGGGAGCAAGAATATGAAGTTCGACGAAAGTATGTAATTGCCTTTGACCATTGTGAATTAGAACTAATTGATAAACGAATAGTTGGTGATGCGTTCGTTAGAGAACTCGAGTTCTCTAGAGTCACTCTCCGTTTGAGAGAACATGGGAAGGACGGAAACGAGGAAGATGAGATTCTTGGAAGATTGGCTGGCAGCACTCTCGAGACTGTAAAACAATGTCTGGTATGTTCTTCTGGGTCTCTCGGGAAGGGGTTTGATTACTAATACAAGGACAATAGAACAACCCAACTTTCCTTTCTCTCAAAGACAGAGACGGCGGGGTCAGCAAGATCAAGATTAGCTTGAAGTATATTCCGGTCCTGATGACTCTCGATCCTAGCGAAAGTATCAACAACATGGGTACCCTCAAAGTGGATATCTTGGATGCCGTAAATCTTCCCTCCGCTGATAGGAATGGCAAGAGTGATCCTTATTGTGTCTTTTACTTGGACGGTAAACAATTGCACAAGACTGATGTGCAGAAGAAGACGCTACATCCTTCTTGGAACGAGTCTTTCGAGACCAAGGTTGTATCGAGGACTGCCGCCAACTTCGTGGTCGACATCTTTGACTGGGATCTCGCGGGCAAAGCAGATTTCTTGAGCAAGGGCCAAATCGATTTGGCACAACTTGACCCCTTCACACCAAAGACTGTTCACATAAAGCTCACTGGTAAACAAGGTCAGGAGGGTAGATTTGGAGAGTTGAGGCTTAGGCTACACTTCAGACCAGACTACATTACCAGGTCACGCCAAGGATCATCCACCTTCCACGGCACGTTCGCCGCGCCTGGAAAGATAGTCACTGGGGTTGCGGGAGCCCCGCTCAGGGTTGGTAGTTTTGCTGCTGGTGGTATCACCAAGGGCGCTTCTTTCTTGAAGAAGAGCGCATTTGGTCGCAAGGCCAAGGATTCCAACGGCGTCACGGAGGAGATTGATCAGGAAACGCCAACGCCTATTTCAGCTCCCTCAAACGGAGGTGCTGCCAAGGGGAGCAGTGAGGGGGGTGTCGCAGCTTATGATCCCGATGGGAACCAGGTGGCTCTGGGCGGATCGGAAGATAACTTGGATCCAGGACAGAGGGCTCCCAGTAAGCGTGCTGGCCTTAGTCCTGCCCCATCTTCGGCAGGAAGTCCGCATAACAGGAACAGAAGCGTCTCAAGCACGCTCTCTGTACCCGGCGGAGCGCCTGGAGGAGCCGATCCCGGAACGGCCACTGTTAGAATTGTTGGTGCTTCCGGATTTCCTACCAATGCCAACGTTCAACTCCGTTTCAAGACCTTGGATAAAGGTAAAGAGCTTCATAAGAGCAAATCTGTCAAGTCTTCTACTGGTGAATTGGCTTGGGATGAGAGTTTCACCTTTAATTGCACGGCCGACCAGCAATTCAAGGTCTATGCGAAGGATAACCACCTCCTGCGTGGCGACGAGGAGTTGGGAGAGGGATTGTTTGTTGTCGATGATACCGGCAATGGAGGCGACACTGTGGTGCCTGTTGGCCAAGGCAAAGTTGTTTTGAGGACTAGTTTCAAGAGCTCTGAAACGGCTAGCAATGCGTCGCCGAGGCATAAGAGGGGTCTATTGAAAGTGCGCTCGCACGCTTCCTAATGGCTAAGATGGGTCTGGGGGCTTGTTTCATTTCTTAATTTCAATTTACTTTTAGTTTTTTTTTTTAATTTGGGTTTTTTCTCTTTCTTTTGTTTCTTACTAAGCCGCAATTTTTTCTTTCCTGGCGCACGAAATTCGGGGGGTTTTCTCTTTCATTTTTTTCTTCTTGCCATACGTTTGATGTTTTCTCTCTTACCTTTTCGAGGGGTAGTGGGAAGAAGGTTCGGGGAAGTAGTAGCAGGCGGGAGATGGCGAAGTTAGTATGAGGGTTCTGGGGATTTCGTCGGATAATTTGATATTCCCTTGGTCTTTGCGAACAATATGGAAGGTCAAATCTTCACCTTTTTGAAGATTTCTCTGTTTGTTAAGAGAGATGGGGGTGGGAAAGGTGTATTTGTAACAAGGCTATGGCGGTATGTCTGGCGGAAAGCTTTCTTCACTTTAATTCTAAATTGGGATTACCATTGACGTGATATGTGAGTTTGTGTGATCTAGTAAATTTTGTCCGTGCCGCTGATGGGGCTTTGAGTTTTTTTTTCTCGGGAAGTGAAAGATCCTACCGATTTGGGGTGCTTCTATCAGACACTTGTTTGGGATCGATATGTGATACAATTGAGGTAACAGCAATCAGACCAAGAACAATTTTTAGACAAACAAGTTTTTCTTTGTCGCTTCGTTGACAACGATCACACGTCATTCCTGTATGATATTTCTATCCATCCGAACTTTTTTTACAAATCCAACATAATTTAACACGACTCGACTCGACTCGATTTCTAGGTTATCTGCAACCCAACCGAACCGAACCCGCCTTGCATGTACTTATCTATGCTTTTTTTCATTTCATTTTTTCATGTATTGATTTCGCAACGGAACGGAAAGGGAAATAAATGCAGGATAAGTTTGCTAGTTAACTAGCTAGCTATCCGAGTGATGCATAGTGAATCACCAGCCAGCCATTTAGCCATTATGAGTGGTGGGGATGGAGGGGGATGGAAGTTTTGGTATTTCTGCAGATTTCCGTGCCCGTGTATGTCTTTCACCCACTCACCCACTCACCCACCCACTACCGCAACACAACGTCAATCCATCCATCCATCCATAAAAACCCTCTCCTCCTTCAAAACCCCTCTTGTTCAGCCACCTACCTACCCAAACACCATCCATCACCCAACCATGATAGAGCCCATAAAATCCGGTTCATTCACCTACACACAACCAGGCGGTCTTCTAAACTCCAATGTGCCCCGTGCCGATAAGAAGACGCTGAACCATTACTTGAACCCCGTGCGGCCGCCGCGAAAGCAGACGTGGGTACCGCCGAAGTTGACGGGCAAGTGGTGTAAGGCGCAGCTAGCACACTACGGTATCAAACCGCTCAGTGGGAGTAAGCAGGAGTTGGAGAGGCGATTGAGGGTAGCGTATAATGAGGGGTTGTTGAAGAAGCAGCCGTTGGAAATGAAGCTTTTGGAGAAGTATATGAGGGCGGAGTGGAGGGCTAAGAGGGATGAGAATGGTGGTGGTGGTGGTGGTGGTGGTGGTGTGGAGAAGGGGGGGAGAAGTGTGGTGGGGAGAAGTTGGGGGGAAAGGGAAAGGGAGGAGGAAAGGGGAAATGTTTCAAGTTGGATGTCGCGAGTGATGATGAAGAGGTAGTTCTTTTTCATAGAGTTTTTAAAGAGGAGGATGGGAGTGTTAAAGAGGAGGAGGATGATGGGGGGGCTTTTACCTGTTCAGCAGCCACTACCACCACTTCCGTTTCTATAACCCCACCAACCTCCATAGCACCACTCGCCCCGCTTCCAAACGCCAAATCCCCCCTCCACAGATCCGGCGCCGCAGCCTTCACCAAGAAGCACGTCTTCGGCACCTGGGACGTCACCTGCCCCGCCATAACCCAAGATTGGGAAACGGAGGAGCTAACATTCACCCTGATGCAAGACTCCGACTCCAACACCGTCGTCGGCGAGGTCGATTTCGGTGTGATGGACGGTGTACTCCGCTTAAAGTCCTACCCCTCCGCCAAGAACCACACCGTCGGCTTCTACTGGGCTGGGCGCGCGGGCGAGGATGGGGACGTCCAGCTCGACGATAGGGATGGGGAGATTACCTTCTTCGATAGGGGGTTGAGGGCTAAGGGGAGATTTGACTTTATCGAGGGTGTGGGGAGGGGCGTTAGGTTTGAGGCTAGGAAGATTGCTCAGGGTCCTGTTGTTGGGAGGGTGGATTGGGAGGTTTATTGTGAGGAGGGGGGGAGGGGGTGGAGGTAGTGTGCGGCTCTTAACCGTCCAATCGGAGGTTTTGATTGATTAGTTATTATTATTATTATTATTTCTTTTGGAATAATACCAACTCATAAATTAAGTTAGAAATAGTGATTGCGGGATAAGTTAAGTTACTCATTATTGGTTTTTTTTATTTTTATTTTTTATTTTCTCTTCTTTATTTTCCCATTTCCAATACCTTTTTCTTCCTTCAAAAATCATTGACGATGGGTGGTAGAACTTTCGTACCGTACTAGTACTTTCGTTCAATAGATTAGGCTATTTTAGATTTCATCATAGTTCTCTAGACAATGAAATTAATTGAAATCCCTTTCTTGTTATTCTCATCTCGGTGGTTTAAATACCTGTAGTAGAAGAGAGGAAAAATACTTTTTCACAATAACCTCCGCTCCGGATTTCTGTCCTCTCTGCTCATTTCTAGTAGTATTGTGCTGTATTTATTGATGCCTTACTGGATGCTATACTAAACTAAACCAACCTATTATACCACCGCCCTACACTTCCAACTCCTCGCAGGCTCCCGGGGTATGGTACAGTACACAACGAACCCTCTAATTACCGCGAGCTCTTCCCCCCCCGCTAGGTAGAGTACAGTAACGTACGTGAAAAGCGCATAGACTAGAACCTCAATCAGAATGGAAACAGAATGAATAGCGATATGGGGATTTTGCAAAATCGAGAATTCGGGATCAGTTATCATTATGATGGGGGTTTGTTTACTGTGTGTGATTGGAAAGAGTGGGATTTTGTAAATATTATAATACAAAAAAGGTTGGGATATCATATAATGGTTTGTTGGCTAGTAAGGTTTGTTTAGCTTTTTAGCGTAGGGTAGGGGGGTTGCTTACCTGGCTGGAACATTTTTTTTTTTTTTTTTTTTTCCCGTTTATATTTGTTTGCTAAGCCGGTAGCTAGCTAGGTACAAAGTCACTCCAGCCTAAAATCGCCGATGTAGACAAAAAACCTCCAACTACAGTCCATCCCTCGTCCCTCTCGCTAAAACTATCTGACCCTGCCCGACTAACCTAAACTACTTTGAATAGAGGTAGAAAGTGAAAGGCCGGTACTACTGGTAAAAACTACAAGAGAAACAAAAGGCCTGAAAACATCGAACCAATAAACCTCCACAGACGTCAACCCCAAAGAAAAGCCCCAAAGCGACAGTGAGAAACCTATAAACCAAGCAAAGAAAACTTCAAGCCCGTCTAGAAATCCCAACCCCATTGACAAAAGGGCGGATGAACCAACCCACACGAGCATACACAAGAGCTGTAGTGACTGGGGCATAGAGCCCAGCAGCGAGAGTTGAGGCGAGGACCAGAGGGAGATCCATATAACTAAGCCAGCGCAGCAGAGACGTGTGGCGCAAGGAGCGAGACCCAGTGGTCACCGGAACCCGAACCAGAAGAAGTGCGTGGCCCCACCTCCTGAGGGGCAGGGTCAGAGGCAGAAGGCTGAAATCCCCTAGGAATAAGACAAGTCAAGACCATCATCAGGTCACAGAACCAGGAGAGGAGAGTAGTAGGGTGCCAGCCAACGATCGTAGTGTAGTTGTAACCGAGCGACGGGACGAAAACCAGGAGGCGGAAAAGGAGCGGTAGACCCAACACCGAGAAGTACGAAGCAAAGGACCACTAAGGGATCACAGTTTTTTGACAATGCGACCCTACCGACTGTAGCACTCAGGAGATAGTGCAATACCAGAGAGCAGAGCCACCGGGGCCACTACTTCACCGATAACCCGAAGCTGCGCTATGCTTATGACGAGGCGGAGGGGTTGCCGACCATGCAAATGCTAAGCGAGGGCAATAAAGAAAGTGCGGAGAAAGAGGAGGGAGAGCATGAAACCCCATAGACAAAGGCACTCAGATACCCAAGCCATCAGAAGGGAGTCAGAGGGGAGAAGGATGTGGCGGGAGCATCACCCTCCTAGGCAACACAGGCTATCAGAAGAGGGGAGAGGGACACTAAAACCTACGATGATTTCTCATGGTGTTGAGATTTCAATCGCCGGAGGTGTAGAGGAGATGGTTCATGTTACCTAGCTGGAACAAAGTCAGTATAATATATATCTTTCTGTTTAGATAACAGAATTTTTATAGTATCTCTAGCTATCGCTTAGATGGATGGGACATGAGCCTAACTTGTGACTTGTTGCTGTAGCGATAAGCTGATTGTGAAATCAACTGATAGAACTGATTCGCTGTTGCTTACTTGACACTGTGAGAGTCAGTCTATGACAGCCCTAACTTAACATCGGAGGGGGTCAACGAACAGCACTCCTCTCCTAGTCTACTAGTTAGGCAGGTAGGTGGTACAAGGTATGGCCATAAAAAGGTGGTACAGGGGGTTGTGGGTAAGTCTGTCGAACCCACCTCATTGGCTCCAGGCCTTCTGGGCCACTCAGTGAACTGTGTTTGCTCGAACTTGGCGCCAAGAGTTTGACAGACTTTTTTCCTTCACCAAATTTTGAGGAAACCCACCAATTGTGTGGTCTGGCAACGGTTCATATGCATACAAACTGGGCCTATGAAATCTGAGTTCGACAGACTTTTCGACAACCCCCTGTACATTCTCGATCACTCCTACAACCCCAGCGATTGAAATCTCACCTCCTTGTGATGTGTCATATCTTTTCAGTGGGCGAATCAGGGTCTATGGAGTTCATCTCACAATAGCTTCATGTCTTCTTTTCCATTACAATGGTTTAGAAATTTATCTTTAAAAGGTAAGTGATGAATGTTTTTATCTGATTTTAATCGTTCCTCATCTAGGGGTATTCGTTTACGAACGTTTTGCGACTTTATTGTCACCTTCGAGTTCGGTTACAGCGCCTATTTTACTTTGGTAATCCTGGCAGGCGTGTAGGACGAGGGTGAGAGGGTAACTGAAGCTTTGCGGCTGAGGTCGAGGCATAGTAGTTGTGGCGCGGAGATATTGTGGCTTGGTTTTGGGGAGTGGTGTGTGGGTTGGCTTGGCTAGGTTGACCTGAGGGGAGCGTGCCTGTACGCCGAATAGAGTTTTGTTAAAGGAGGATGTTGGTTTATGGGGGCCCGAGTTATATGGGCAGGGGTGGATATAAGAGGTCAGTGATGGACGGTGTCACCCATTGCAAGTGGTACATTCCATGGATTCGATGCTCGGAGATTGTTTGTAGTGGAAGAGTTTTGGATAAGGAGCGTGTTTGTATTTTGGAGGTTGATAAGAGGTGCCAATGATGGATTCTAGAGAAGGATGATTGCGCCCGCTGTTAAGGATGGCTCGAGGTTAACCAGGCTTTTTATATAATTTATTATATTAATAAAGGCAACCCGGTTAAGACTGAAATCTAAAGGACTGGGATTCACTACCGCGTAATTCCTTTGGGTTGAATATTGGGGGTGCTGAGAGTTATGTTTTTTCCTGACGGTAAATATTTTTGTTGGATTTATATTTTTTATTATTTAGGGTTTCTTTGAAGGCTGGAGCAGGTGATGCTTTCCAGAGACATACTGGTTAGGAAGGTATGGGGTCTCTTCGAGGCTAGGTTTAGGCTATTGGCTTTGGAGGGGGATACCGGCAGTTGTATGTTCCTGAGGAAAGAAAATTCAGGCAAGAAAAAGATATCGTTTTGTTTTTTGGGGTTTAAGAAGGTGCAGGTTTAACACGGACAGACAGCCATAAGAAGGCTACAGAAAGTCCATAGAGTCAGGATCTTTGTAGTAGTTATTTAAGACTTAGCTAGATAAATAATAAGACTGAAAAGTTTAAAAAAAAAAAAGAAAAAAGAAGTGGTACGCTGCATAACCAATATCTGAGTAGTGGTGGTACACTTAAGAGGAAGGGCATTCAGAGAATAAGTATTTCCTCCCATGCTATGCAACTAATAAAGGAAAATCTTAGTGAGTCATATATATGACCTCTCTTCTATCACAATTATCATCAAATCAAACACCTACAGGTGCTGACTGAGAATGGCACCCAAACCCTTAAACTGGTATCCTGTTTCATGGTGTCCTCATCACACCAGGCTAGAAGGCCTCAATGCTTGTTCTCAAAATCAATCCTCCCTTTTATCTTTATGTAGAGATTATACACATCTATTATACTATGGTGTATAATTTTCATTCTTGTCAATTAGTGATAGTCAAAAGACTTAGAATTTGAAGTTGAAAATTTCATAGTAAAAGGATATGGTTTAAGAGATACTTCACCATGGCAATATAATTTCTCTGAGAGGGTGGTTTGGTTACAGTGTGCCACAATTTTGTCCGAAACCAACCCAACCTGCCCCTGCTCTTTACCACCTTTTTATGGCCATACCTTATACATTAGCAAAAGTTCACATTTGACCCCCATACCTCATGAGAGATAGGGGATATGGGGGGCCAAATTATAAAACTCAAGTTGTTGTATCTCTCGTCCATGCCCCATAACTCCGGAATAAATCTGGGGTTACGGTGCATTTTTTTTTGCGTCGGTAATTTCGTTGTTATACAACATTTTCTGGACGCACTTCGTTCTCATTGAGCCGTTGTACAGTCTATTCGCGCTTGACTCTTCTACTTTAGTTTATCCGGCATTACCTCTCGCGCCAGGAATTGTTCCGTTATGGATTTCTGCCCCACGACTCAATCATGCTTCCCGACAGCCCAAACACGCCGTTGTCTGGTCCATTCCAGCTTTGACCTTTCCCCTATAGTTTATCCAGCATTACCTCTCGCACCACGCATTGTTCCCTTGTTGATCCAAACATCCTGTTCTGAATTTCCTATTGACAAACTCTTCGCGACTCCGAACGTCCGCAATGCACCGTTCCCCGTAGTTCTTCTGCTTTCCTAATTCTCGCTTATTTCTCCCCTTCCTCCTTGCCATTGCCCCATGACCTAATCCAGCCCAATAATTTCTCCGTGTATACAATATCTAAGCGGACGCTATTCGTCGCTTTCGCGACGAGGACCGTCCATTATTTAATGATGCGTGGCCTTGCGCTGGCTTATTCCTTCACTGTTCTCGCCTTCCTGCCTTCTTCATGGCTCTTTGGGACTTTCCCTCGGCCCCAAGCGACTTTCCCCTGATGTCTTTTTTCACAAACTGGGTTGAAGTCTAACTCTAAGTGGCATATTCAAAATAATAATAATAATAATAATAATAACCTCTTTTATTTGTTTATTTTATTTAAATCTACATTAGTCCCAAATAGGACTTACGCGTCCCCATTCAACTCCTCTTCGGGAGCCTCAACTGCCTCCCCCGCTTCGGGATCTGAATGATCGTCCTCCACCTCGCTTTCCTCATCGCCTGAAATCTGCAAATCCAAATATCCTGCGGCTTCTCTGTCCTCCAGTGGGGCACGAGACTCCTGATCCGGTATCAATCCCCCTCCCGCAGCATTTTCTTAATACGTTTTTTTGTATCTTCAACGAGTTTATCTCGCACTCCTGGCGGCAGTCTTTGCCAGGTAGCACGCTGTCGAAGATAGACATCTAAATTTTCTAGTGAGTACGATAGGCTTTACAACGGCGGATTTGAACCTTTAAACGAGTCAATACTAACTTTGTGCTGTCAGAGCGGAAAAATCTGGAGGTTGAACAAATGATCCGGAACTCCAAGCCTTCAGAGAATGATACAGACATGCCGTGGTAAGGCATATCAGGACGTCATTAGTACGATTAAGAAATGATTTATCGGTCCTCCCTCGCATTCTCGAACCCCGGTACCACTTATGAAACAAGAGTTTTGCTATCTCTGGCGCAGAAAAGCGCCAACCACAGTCCTGTCTGGGTAAGCCTTATCTCGTCTCACCGTGGACGATCTGAGTTTACTTACTTGTTGTTTACTTGGGTGGCATGTAAACCGATCATTTTCGAGCAAATAGGCAACTCGCGCCTTTATTTCGGCCGGTGGTTTTTGCGAGAAGTCATACAGGTCCTCAATCATGTTCTTGCTCTCTGAAACTAGATGTGACCTGGCGCTAGACTGCCTCGATTTCAACTAAATGTATCTAATTAGCCGTGATCAGTCTCCAATAGGACGTTCTTCGTCAATTAAAGGACTTACAAAAGTCATTGCCCGCCTTTCCATTACCCTATTTCCCCAACCTAACTTTCTAGCTGCCTTTACCCAATAACCTTCCAGAAGAGTATCGTTTTCGGCAGGCTTTACAAAGGGATTAACAAACCACGTATGATACCGGACCATATTTGCAGCGTTCTCAAAGATTATCCTCGCCTCACCCTGCAATGTATTGCTTTTTGCCGATAGTGTGATAGGGGTCCGATATTAGACTCTGGAAAGTCTGGATCAGCTATACTACGTCGTGAATGGGACGGCATAATTTCTTCCTCTTCAGGCATATCAGGAATATAGGGTGAGAATTGTGATGAATCGTCTCTGAGATGGCCGGAATGTAATTGTGCTGCCTGCTCTTGTGATGCAAGCCCCTGCGAAGGGCCATTTAGAACCCCTGCGAAGGGCCATTTAGAACCCCATGTGAAGGGCCATTTAGAACCGGCGTTGGGGTATCCTCCGTACTCTTTCTTATAAGCATGTCAATTGAAAAAATTATTAGATTTACTTACATATCTTAACCGGCTCCTGACTCTCCGTGGAAGTGGCTGCGGGAGTGGTTCAGTAGGACGTCGTTCGTCCCATCGGCGACGTCTAGGAGGAATGTCATCATCGTCAACATCTGTAGGTTGCTCTTCCTCAAAATGAACTCGTCGTTGTGTTTCCGGTGCTGGCGTTGAAATATCCGCGAAGGCTACTGGAGGTCTCGACGATGATGCCTGGGCTCGGGGGGCTAGTCCTACTACTCTGGTCAAGAATGGGATATTTAAGTCTTGGGAGAGCTCACATTGGCCTCCAGAAGGCGTGACTGACCTCTGCTCGTATTTCCATTCATGATTGCGCATTTATATGAAAGAACTAGAGGAGAAAAAGGAATTAGATGTAGAGATAAAAGCTCGACAGGAATCGAACTCACGGCGTCGTATTGGGGACGAACAGCGTCGTATTGCGGACGAACAAGCTTTATGTTATTGTTACTACACGGACTCCTAGCTATGACCCAAGGTCCGTGAGAATCATTGGCATGAGCTCGGACTATCCTAGAGCCATTTGGCCTCCGAATGTCTCAAAGGCTACTGCACGGATGGCTCTGAGCCGAATAGAGACTGTCTATTCGGGATTGCTGGGACAGGATTTCATATGCGGGGCTTGGATGAACATAACTTATCATTTCAAAAGATTGGATTATACATACTAGGATAGGATAAAGGATAAAAGGGACGTTTAGCGTCCCAGAAAAGCTTTCTATTGCACTCAACTAATTCTAAAAATAAAAAGACTGCTAAAAACATTAAAATCTAAGACTACCGGGTAAAATATAGGAAAGCCGGATGACAGTGCAAACAGGATTAAGACAACGATTAATAGATAGAAGCAAAGCAGAAGAAAGAAGCAAAGCCCGTAAAACCAAAGAACAATTACCCAAAGGCTCAAAGAAGATGCAGCTCGGCACAAAACGAGTCCCAGAAAACCCAACAAATAGATAGAAATGAGAGCAAAACAAAGTAAGAAAAAACCCGTGAAACCAAAGAGAGCCCACCCGAAAGACCCAAGAAGACACTACCCGGCACAAACAAGCTCCAACCCCCCCCGGCGCCGAACCCTGGATAGAAATGAAAGCAAAACCTAAGAAAGCCAGTGAAACAAAAGAAAAAACCACCCAAAAGCCCAAAGAAGACGCTGCCCGGCGCAAACAAACCCTAGGCATTGCCTCCATTGCCCCCATTGCTCTCATTACCCCCACCGTTATCATCAGCCCTTCCTCAATAGCGTCATGTACTGACACCTCACACCCGGGAGGTGGGATCCCTGGGGAAGAGCCACCATTGGGACATCTTGTCCTGCATATCGGCTCATATACGCCGGCCCCTGCTCACTCGAGCTCGCGAAATCATTCCCGGGAGTGGGTCTGGAACCTAACCACCTACGATCATTGCTCAGAATCCTCCTCTGCCAGCCGTTGTGGGACCTAGGAAAGGCCCTTCTGCGCCTTGTATGGCGCTCCATATCGTCCTTCTCATCAGAGTCAGATTCTGGCTCAGTGTAGAACTCGGCGACGTCGAATTGCCAGGGAAGAGATAGTTCTGGCTGTGCCCAACAAGAGGTGTATTGGGACGAACAGGGTCCCCACCATCAGGAGGGGCAACAGCTGCTCGGTGGAGGAAGCAGGCGACAGTAAGGGTGGAGCACTGGGAGAGATGAAGCCAGGCATTGACCTGATCGTCGTCGATCAACTCGATCTGGTCGGCGCCATCGGGAGTGACATTCAGGCCTTCAATATCGGGAGAATTCCAATGCACTGCCGGGGATGCTCGCCGTCCTCTACGTACCGACAGGCAGCTTCGCCAAGCTCCTGTAAAGTGTAGTGCCTGAGAACCGCCAGCCAACTCTTGTTTGGCATAGCGTTATTACCATGGTTTATCCATGGGAGCTGGCGAGCCAGCCAGGCTCGGACCTGTGGTCGAAATGAATATTATTCGTACCGGTTTCTCCTCGTGAACGGTCGGTTGGGGACGAGCAACGGCCCTTTCATCTCTCGATCCGGATCCAGATGCACCGCCAGCGCTCCCATCTCCCCCCTCTTCCTCGGCATCGGAATTAAGTCAGGCATTCTACGAGATTCAGCTGCCTTCTTCAGGACGTCCATGATGAGAGCATCCAGAGCAACGTGGAAGGCCCGATGTTGGCCGTTCCGGGGGGAGTTGAATTTGGCTCGGAAGCCTCTGAGGGCAATTGTGCGACGGTCTCCATCCTAACTTTGTTCCACAAAGTGTCACCGGCCTGCGTGCGAGAGGTGATATTCCTCTCATTGTACTTCTGGAGAATGTATGTGCGAATGGCGCGGTATCTCCTCCCTTCCACGGTTCGTCCCTCACCAGTGAGGTTGAGCTCAGTCCGGAAGATGGCAGTGGTGACACACCACGACCACGAATCAGAGGCATGCTATTAACCAATTATATTCTCTGTAAAAAAGACTAAATGGGACGCGCAGAAGACTAACCTGAATTCGGCGAGGATGTTCTTGGCGTGCAGAAGAAGACGGGAAATCCCAAAGAAATCTAGCAATAGTGATCAGTAATCATTCCATCTTGGGAAAGGTGCAAATGAGACAAACAGAAGACTAACTATAGGGGGGAGAGCAAGCGAAAACGGAGAGCTGCTAGTGTATCTAGAGAATAGTGGTCAGCTATCGTTTCACATTAAGACTTTAGAAGAACTCGTACGAGCCGTGCACAAGTTCATTCAAGAACTTACATAGCGCTTCATCGTGCCTCAGAAGGAAGTGAGAAAGACTAGGCCTCGGGTTGGTATCTCTAGAAGGCTGAGGAAGCAAGAAAAGGGACGAATTGTGGCACAAACTTACTTTTAGGAGGTAGAAGCGATCGAAAAGCTTCGCTTCAATTAAGAGTAAGTTACCGGTATTCTATGGATATAATCAGTATAGCCTACGAAAGGCCTGAGAACGGCTCATTTCGGACGTTAGGAACCGCGGACAAGACTTACCGGTATAGTTGGTGTGAAATGTGAGTGAGACTGTATGATCGCGGAAAACAGTTCTTGTTTATATATAACGTATTGTTGTGAAGGGAAAAGTTGCTTTTGGAGGACTAAAAACGACGATGAGAAGCTGTAGATTGATTGGAAGGTAATGAAGGAGTGGAGAAGGAAAATCCTGGGGTAGCGAGGGGTTTATATAAGGAAGAGCGTACTATTCAAGCTGTTTGTCGTAGTATCAAGAGTTCTAACAACTCAGACCAGTTTGAAAGAAACTATTAAACGTCTCAACTTGAACGTAGAACGTCCTTCTGTGCCTGTACAAAAAGTACAGATGTACACTTGCCGTGAGGCAAACATGTAACAAGGTAAGCTTGTACACTTGAAAAGATGGGTTGAATAAACATGAACAAGCTTTTCAAGAGTGCTTTAAGGTACAACGATGTAATAGGCAGGCTTGTGACTACCCCTGCGTTCTTGATGTGGGTTCAGATAAGGAATATTAGGGTATGGTAGATGAGCGCTTGCCATTAGGTTTGGCCCTCTCAATGTCTGCAATATGCCGAATAAAGCACACCTGAGGTTTAGGGTATAATTCACATTGCTTATCATTTTTTAAAAAGTAATCGTAGATATAAGTGTTAAGTAAGGTCTTCTCGAGATTTGTAGGAGTCTGTCGTGGCCCTGGGTCGTCCTTCATGTTCATGCCCGCAGGACCTCGAACGCCCTGCCTGGATTTAGTCTGAAAGATAATTTGAAAAGGTGGTTTTGAGCTGCAGAATGTCATTCAAGTACGAGTACTAGTACAATCCTGCTCAGGAGAAGGTGAGACCGACCCGAACAGTTGGCCTTTGAATTACAAACAGGCCACACAACCAACCTTGAAAGTTTTTCAAGTTTTAATATTTTTTCTATTCCTTGAAATATCTTGAAGTTACTGAACAGACGGTGTGACGACGAATTTCATCCTATTTGCACCTTTTTGCGTACAATAACATCTATCTATAGCACAGTTCCGGTCAAGAACAAGATATTCAATTACCACACGCATTCAAGCACAGTGAGATCAGTCTCGAAAAGTAAGTTTGATTTTCGCGTCTCTTTTGTGCTGTGTATCAAATCTAATTTCTTGTAGAATGATACAAGAGTCTCAATGCCCGTACTGCAGAAGAAAATACAAGTCAAGTACATAGTACCGGAAGCATATGGAAACAGCGCATTTTGACTTTGTACAGCCTATTTGCGACGAAGAGCGGCATGCATGAATCCCCCAGCCTGCCCACTCTGACCTAACCTCCAATCTACTCGGGGAAGAATTTAGTACGGCTGAAACGAATATTGAAGCAAATGAGTTTGATCTCTACGTAAACACTGCCGATTCGGACGTGGAAAGTCTTAATTATTCAGACACTGAGGAAAGTACTCCATTGGTTGGACTACCGATACCGACGACGCACCCCACTGCGGGAAGGTCAATACGGGATGTTGTACAGCCCGAAAGATCTGAAGATGAGATGTGGTCACCATTCAGAAGCAAGAAGGACTTTGAGCTTGCTCGGTGGTTTATTGAAGCAAAGGTACCAAAGGATCAAATGGATAGATATTTCAAGAAGGACTTGAGGCCTGAGAGTAGTAATATTAACTCTGCTTATCGGCTCCTTGATGCCATTGATCAGTTGGAATCAGGTATGGGAATGAAGAGCTGGAAAGAGGGGTTTGTATCGTTTAGCGAAGCTGTAAGTAAATGGACCTTACAACGTCCGATTCTAACCGAAAGTAAGAAATTTCGGATGAGGAAGGACCAGACGCAGCTTCCGTAACACAGAAATTCTTTTTCCACAATCCTATTGATTGTGCTAAATATTTACTTGGTCAAAGATGTTTTGCTCAAGATTTAGTTTACGCCCCTGTGAAGGAATGGAATAGCGAAGATCCACCTCAGAGAGTTTATTCGGAGATGCATACAGCTGATTGGTGGTGGGAGACACAGGTAGGTTCAAATATGACGTTCCACGGCGCTACCATACCGTTTACTAGGAGACAAAATTAACAGCCAGCAAAGGATGAATTACCGGATGGAGCAACACTCGTACCAATCATATGTTCCTCAGATGTTACTTGTTTGACCAATTTCTCGGGAGATAAGAAAGCCTGGCCAATCTACATGACAATTGGAAATATCCTATCGAGTACACGGAATAAACCCTCGAAACATGCAACCGTTCTTTTGGCGCTTTCGCCCGTCCCCCTAAAGATGCTGGGCGTAGCAGCAAGAGATGCACGGCAAAGGCAGATCAACAATGAGATTCTTTGTGATTTGATGGAAGCGATCTTTGCACTAATTGTTACACTAGGGAACCCCGGACTTGAGGTTGAATACGCCGATGGAAAGGTCTGATTGTGTTTCTTACGCCTCTCGGCGTGGATTGCGGATCACTTGGAAAATGTAACATTGCATGGTATTCAACAAAATCAGTTCGCTGTCTGTGATGTTCGACCGGAACAGCTAGGGTCCCATTTGAGATGTTCTGCAGCCAGACGAGATTATAGGAAATCCCAACATCTCTTCAACAAATACTGTGAAAACGACCAGCAGGCCAAGCAACAACTAACAGATTGTGGTTTCAAATTGCTTCCTAGAGTCTTTTGGGGGCTTCCAAACGTTCAGCAATCCAGCCTGCCCGAACCAGATATTCTCCATGTCGTGTACCGGGGAATATTCGAAACACACCTTATGAAATGGGTTATCGGATTTCTAAAGAAATACAAACGGCTACAAACATTCGATGCTATCTGGAAGAGTTTAGATATTTATCCTGGCTATTCTGCGCCGAACAAAGAGTACAGTCGGATCTCCCAGTGGACCGGAAAAGAGATGAAGAATCTGGTTAAAGTGATACTACCATGTTTTGCAGCCTCCCTACGTCATCCGAGTGCCGCAGAACGTCCCATATTCACCAAAGCTCTAACCTGTGTCTGGTTGATTGTCGACTTTACTCTAATGTCACAATATACAAGCCTGTTACGGGGTAACTAACTCAAGAAATAGAGAAAGCTAGGCCAGTTCGTATTCGAGATAACGGAGGGAAGTCAGGAAGGCTCAGGAGATGATGGTTCGATAAAGATAAAGTAATAAGATAGAAGTTCTCGAATCTTTAAATTTTAATAACTTGTTATATTGTTAAGGTCTCTTCTCCGTTGCTTGATTTTCTCAAACTCCGGGGAATAGCCCTTACTACTTATACTAAATTCTCGCTACTTCCAGATTCCTAACAATCATGTATCTTTCTAAGATTTCAGCTTCATCAAAGGAAGTGCGAACACTCTTTGACCCTGAATAATTGCCCCACTCGAACTCAGAGAACTCCCGATATCTATTTCATCTGAGGGTGTCCCCACTCCACCAGTAGATAGTCTTCGATCTCTTCGTCCTAATAGACTAAGTTCATATATGTGGTCGCAATGCCAACATACCAATAGTCTTTTATCGTGAACTATCGAGTGATCAGTTCGAATAGTCAGATAATAATACATAATGCATAATATGCATATGCACCGGAAATAAAGTATTCTCACTTTATCTTTCCAATCAGAAATCATCTTCATGGAACGTGAGTCCTCCCGGTATCCCGAGTAGTCAACACAGATGCCTCCAGTTGCTCCTACCACGGTGAGCTGAGGTTGGACATACGCTCCTCCATTACGGTGGCGCAGCCTCTACTAATAATACTGGCGAGCTATTCTCATGTGCGTAACAAAGCCATACCGATGAGACGATTCAATACCTCGAACAGTTCCTTAAGGCCTTTCATGATCACAAAGTCGTTTTTAAGGAGTACCGAAAGGATAAGTCCACTGCCAGGAAAGTGAGAGAGGTCACAGCCAGAATTCGAGGTGAGCATAGTGAAGTACTCAATCAACACCGCCTTTTGGGGGCTACATTTGCCAAAAGATGTCACATTGCGGATGAGCAATGTCACGATTTAGATGGAATTGTTGCAGATATATATGATGAGGATGTAGACTTTAACTTTGTTAAGATACATCTGTTGAGTCACTTCGGGGACCATATACGGCGCTTTGGGAACATTCAAATGTATTCTACCGAGTCAGGTGAAACAAGTCACAAAACAATGATCAAGGAGGGCTATCAGCGGTCAAATAAAAACGATGCAAGCCAACAAATACTACGATCATATTCTAGACTTGACAGCTTCAAAATTCATGAAATGAATATCCAAGCGGATCTATCGCGTCCGATTGGAGACGAAGTACGTGACACACAGCACAAACGGCAAGTCAGTTCAGTAACTAAACAACTAATGGGTTTCACACCAACCGTGGAAACTATTTCCCAGCTCTACCAGAGTTTGAGAAATTTTCCGGACCTTTTAATTGATTATTATCGACGGAAGTCGTCTGTGAGCCAACATTTTGATATGGATTCAGTTAAACAGTTTCCAGTTGAGATATGTCAGCTTTTACGTGTCCCGGTAGAGAACTTTCAGGACGAGAGAGAGGTCACTTGGCACCTTCTTCGATGTACCGGAACCCAGCGTTGGAGGTCAACAGGGCAGAGCAGGAATGATTGGGTATGGGTGGATTTGGGTAATAGAAGTATTTATGGAGTACTAAAAGGCTGTTATCCAGCCCGCTTGATTTCGATAATGAAAGTTCGAGACCCAAGAACAGGTTTAGTGGATAGACTGGTATTAGTAGATAGACTATATATTGAGAACTTGGGGAAGCTCAGCGATATAACGGGACGGCAAAAGGCCCAAACGGAACAACTGAGATAGTCATTAGTATCAAACGGATCATGGGCATGGCGCATTTAGTACCCGAGACGAGTGGTACGGATAACAACCGCTGGTATGTAAATAGTAGGATTGATTTAGAAACATTTAATAGAATTTATTGAAAACTTTACAGTAGAAGGAAAGAAACAAAGAATGGTATGAAGGGGACGCGTAGCTGTGCATTTTGAGACACCTAAGGATATCGATGGTGAACTAACCAAGGCGACAAATAGGAGTGGCACAGAAAGGCAAAGCGAATCATGAATGTCAGGAGAAGGACGAGAGAAGGCACAAAAGATACGGGCTTCAGTGAAATAAAACAGATTTGGCACGCATACTTTGGAAACAGAAGGGTGTGTGGGGCTGGTACATGGGTAGAGCGTAGATGTTATGACCTGAAGAACGTCCCCCAGGGGACGAAATCTATAACGGAGAAATCAAGGGGAAGAGAGAGAGAGCAAAGTGCGATATGGGATGCTGAGAGAGACAAAATTGTTCCGGACGCGCACCAGGGGTAGAGAGTGCATGTTATGACGTGAAGAATGTCCCCAGGGGGGCGAAATCCATAACGGAGAAATCAAGGGAAAGGGAGAGAGCTAAGGGCGTGATGGGGCGCTGAGACAGGCAAGGTTGTTCCGGACGCACACAGGTACAAAGCGGACGCACAATAGGCAAAATGGCCTGGATAGAAATGCAAAAGAAAACAGGGGTCAGTTAAGCGAGACCTCCTCGCTAGTGGAGCAAGCTAGGGGCCACCTGCAAAAGAGGACGATAAATGGCGCTGAAGGCATGTATGGGGCTTTCAGAAGGCCTGTTGGGTCTTTAGGAAAGGCGGTAAATGTATGAGGGACAGGAGGGACCGGGGGAGGTGGTATTACTAGCAGATACAGGGAGATATGTAGGTAATACATGAGGGAGAATTTTTTTTGCTGATGTACCTACACTATCGGATTAACTCGTCTAAAAGAGCGGTGTACGGGTCAAGTACTAGGATGCTGGAGTTTCCTCTCCTAGTAAGGTCTGGTGCGTTTTTATTTTTATATAGGTATGTTGTCTCGAAAAGTACTTTAGGTTTTTTGGTGTGTTTTTCGTCCTTTTTCTAAATTTTCCGTCTTTTTAAGTTGGAGAAATAATTTTCTTGTGGCAATGATATAAAGTACTAGGCCAAAAGGATCCGTACGATCGGTGGTTACCACGCGATACCTCAAAACACCCCACACCTACAATCAACCACCCCTCAACCACAATGCCTCCATACAAGACAGGCTACCTGACAGGGTTTGAGAAAGGACAAATAGTTGCTCTGAGGAAAAAAAAAATCTCTTTGGGAGAAATTGGAGAGCTCTTAAACTGTCCAAAGAGCACTATTCAAACTTTCCATAACTGCTTCCAAAAGAGGGGTGATGCAAAAATCCTTCTCATACCTGGAAGACCTAAAATTATTGATTCCAGAACCCACCGCCGCCTAGTCAGAGAGTCTAAGAAGGCACGCCACCAGACTTTATCAGAATTGCGTAATGATGTTGCACCACATTCCTCTCTCCAAACAGTCAAGAGAGCTTTGGCCTCAGTCAACATAAAGAAATGGAGAGCTAGGAAAAGAGCTCTTCTAAAGGATGAGCATACTGTTAAGAGGTTAGCTTGGGCAATAAAGTATAAGGATTGGGCAAAGGAAGACTTTGAAGGAGTCATCTTTAGTGATGAATCCTTGGTTGAAAAGTCTAAGGATCCTAAAGGTATATGGGTATTCAGAACACCTGAAGAAAAGTGGCATAAAGACTGTATTCATGGAGTTACCAAGGGGCCAGGGATAAAGCTGATAGTTTGGGCTTGTATTTGGGGCAGAAATAAGGGTCCTCTGATTCCTATTTTTGACAAGAGTGTTGATAGATTTGTATATATTGGAGTTTTGGAGGATGGTTTAGTTGATATCTGGCAGGAGGTGGAGGACACAGTTGGGGATCCTATCTTTCAGCAGGATGGTGCAAAGATACATACTGCAAGAGATACCATGGCTTGGTTTGAGGAAAACAACATACAGGTTATGGAATGGCCACCCAATTCTCCTGACCTCAATCCTATTGAGCACTGTTGGAAGAGGATGAAGGAAAAGCTGCACCAGCACTTTTCCAACATCCACAAGACCAAGGAGGGCCCAGATACTGTTAGAAAACATCTAGCAGTAGCTCTAAATCAGGTTTGGACTCAGGATATTGAGGGGGATTTTCTGGAAAGGTTGTGGGAGTCTATGCCTAGTAGGGTTGCTGCTGTCTTAGATGCAAGGGGATGGTATACCAAGTATTGATTTTTTTGTTTTCTAATTTTACATATAGCTTTTCTTATATCTATTGTATGTCTACACATATTTTCAGTTTATCCTAAGTAGTTGTGGTTGTAGGGGTAATAAATTTATAGTGGTAGTGGGGTTGCCGTTGCGTTGCCGTACGGATCTTTTTGTACCCGTACTTTAGCTCGGGGTGTCAAATTACTCTCACGCGAACACTTGCACGTCGCAACTAAGTATCATACCCAAGCTGAAAATCTATGAAAGTGGTTCCTTCAATAGCCACCAGACCCAGATTATATGGCCAATTTCCCACCCCTACTGCAGCACCATTTTGCTCTGGGAACAAGGCTAAGCGTATCTTATTTTTTGCTGTTGAGGTTGCCCGAATTATCATTTCGCGTTAATTTGACACCCTGCGGTACCGGTATCGGTGGTAGATATAAAAGCTCGGCAGGCTACTTTTGGAGACCATCTATTGATATTTACACTGGAAGAAGCTTTTCTGGTATACTCTCATATACCCATTGATTGGATTGGGCTTCTGCATAGACTTTTTTTTGTAAAAGAAATACTGGTTATTTAGTGTTGTGCTGGGTTGCTCGGGGGTATTTATTTGATGGGCACGATAGTACTGTACTGTACGGTACATAGTGTAAGATATTCTAGTTGGATTAAGTGTTCGCCTGCTAACAAGGCGGCGAGGTGCTGGCGACCCCGCTTTTCTTCAACTTTAGGAACTCTATTGGCTGACCCTACAGTACGCAACAACCCATCCCCTGAATTCTCTGCATCGAATCTACAAGCTTCCAAACAGCAGCAGAAAACTGGAAATGTCAGAATCTCGTATCGGGGAAAGCATCAACTCTTTCAATAATACCAACTCCTTTAATAACAACAACTCATTTAATAATACCACCACATTCAATAATACCACCTCATTCAACAATGTGGGTAACGGGAATAACTTTGGTCGTGCCGACGAGACGGCTGAGATTCTCGCATGGCTATCTCCACTGGAGCCCCGGATACGGCATGATGATATTAGAGCTCACCGAGTCGAGCATGTGGGAGATTGGCTCTTACGAACAGAGGAATATCGGAATTGGTTCGGTGGCACTCGCGGTGGAGGATCTGGTGGTTCAGCCTTGTTTTGTCACGGAGGCCCGGGGGTCGGAAAAACTTACATAACGTAAGAAAACACATCCTTCTTGAAGCAAAGGTGTTGCTAAGAAGCTGTGATACTAGCTCCTTGGTAATAGATACGTTAGGCGATTGGGCAAGGGGACGAGATGTTGCGGTTGCATGCTTCTACTTCGACTTCGCAGCCCAGAAGGAGCAATTCCCAACGGCCATCCTGGGCTCCCTCCTAAAACAGGTTGTTGGTGGACTAGAGAAGGTTCCGGCGCGGATCGCTCAGGCTTTTCGAGACCAGAAAAATGTCATCGGGGGCCGGAAACTAGGGCTGAGCGAAATTGTAGAGATGTTACAGGAGATCTCGTCTTCACGACGCACCTTCCTATGCATAGATGCCGTAGACGAATGCATGGCTGAGTATCGGGAAATGCTGCTTGATTCGCTGAAACAAATTTTAAACAAGTCCCTAAGCACTCGGATATTTCTGGCTGGACGATTGCATATCTGGGATGAGGTGGACGAAAATCTTGTTGGGAGGGTAGCGGATATATCTATCACACCCACGAACGATGATATCATCCGGTTCCTCCGAGCGAAACTGAGGGAGGATACGGCACCGGGCGCGATGGACAAGGCCTTAGAGGAGGATATTGTAAGCATTCCCGGGAGGGTTTCAGAAATGTGAGTAGGGAGCGAGCGCTCTGGCCAAAATATGTAAAGCCGTAAACTGAGAGACCTGTGTCTAGCTTCCTGCTGGTATCCCTCAATGTCGAGACGATACTACAGGAAACGACACTCCATCGAAGGCGGGAGAAACTCGGCGCAATGACAAATGGCTTGGGGTTGGGTGATGCATACGATGCAACTATAGAGCGTATAAAGGGGCAGAAAGGGGATAGAGCAAGACTCGGGATGGCCACTCTGATGTGGCTTTCACATTCGGAGAGGCCGTTGAACGCGGATGAGATATGTCACGTGCTAGCCGTCGAGATGGAATCAACAGGCATTAATACCGACAATGTGCCTTCGATCAGAACAGTGTTGAGCTGTTGCCAAGGACTTGTCACTGTCGATACAGGGTCCTCGACCATCAGGTTGATCCATTTCACCCTCAAGGAGTATCTTTCCCGCCATGCCGACTTATTCAACGGGGCTCACTCGAGAATAGCGGAGACTTGTTTGACGTATCTCAATTTCCAGGCTATTACGGATCTTTCTGCCAGCCCCTCTCGTAACTTCCAAGACACACCCTTCCTGGAGTATGCTTCATTGTATTGGGGAACTCACATGCGAATGGAGCCCTCAGATCGCTCAAGGTACCTTTCGCTCCACCTCCTTGGTCAATATGATAATCACATATCTGGCGAGTTACTTTGGAAGTCAATCGGCGGGTCGTACTATAATCCCCTCAAGCCGTTTTCTGCGCTGCACTGTGTTTCGTATTTCGGTATTGCTGAGGTTGCGATTGATTTGATAAGGACGAAAATATGGGATGTAAACAAAAGAGATAGTGTGGGTCTGACGCCACTCATGTGGGCTGCAAGGTACGGGGGTGAAGAGGTAGTGAAATTGCTCCTAGAACAGAGGCATACTCAACCTGATATACCGGACGCGAAATATGCTCGAACGGCACTCTCGTGGGCTGCTGAGAGTGGGCATGAAGGGGTGGTCAGGCTATTTCTTGGTCCGCCATTTGTCAATCTTGGGAGAATAAGCAATAGGTGGGGAAAAACACAGCAAGTCATGAGTCTATTATCTGGAAAGAAATACGTCAATCCTAATAGGCCGGACGATAGTGGCCGAACACCGCTCTCGATGGGGCAGTGAAGCTATTGCTAGAGCGGGAAGATGTTAGCCCCGATAGGTCAGACAAGAGTAGCCAAACACCACTCTCGTGGGCCGCCCGGAATGGGCGTGATGGGGTAGTGAAGCTATTGCTGGGACGAGAAGACGTTGATCCCGATATGCCAGACAATAATGACCAAACACCGCTCTTGTGGGCCGCCCGGAATGGGTATGATGGAGTAGTGAAGCTATTGTTAGGACAGGAAGGCGTTAACCCTGATATGCCAGGCAATGATGGCCTCACACCGCTCTTACTGGCCGCCCGGAATGGGCATGATGGAGTAGCTAGGCTACTGTTGGAGCGGGAAGACGTTAGCCCCGATAAGCCAGACAATTACGGCCAAACACCACTGTCGTGAGCCGCGGAGAATGGACACGATAGAGTAGTGAAGCTACTGTTGGGACGGGAAGACGTTAGCCCTGATAGGCAAACTAATGGTGGCGACACACCGCTCTCGCTGGCCACCTGTAATGAGCATGTTGGGGTAGTGGAGCTACTGTTGGAACGGGAAGACGTCAGCCGGGATAAGCCAGACAATCGCGGCCAAACACTGCTCTCGTGGGCGGCCAAGAATGGGTATGATGGTGTAGTGAAGCTACTGTTGGGGCGAGAAGATGTTAACCCCGATAGGCCAGATAACCGCGGCCAAACGCCTCTGTCATGGGCCGCCGAGAATGGGCATGAGAGAGTAGTGAAGCTGCTGTTGCAACGAGAAGATGTTAACCCCGATATGCCAGACTATTATGGCCGAACGCTGCTATCGCGGGCAGCCCGGAATGGGCGTGATGGCGTAGTAAAGCTACTGTTGGGACGGGAAGACATTAGCCCAGATAAGCCAGACCGTGATGGCCGAACACCCCTCTCGTGTGCTGCTAAGTATGGGCGTGATGGAGTAGTGAAGCTACTGTTGAGACGAGAACACGTTAGCCCCGATAGGCCAGACAGCCGCGGCCAAACGCCACTCTCATGGGCCGCCCGGAATGGGCGTGATGGAGTAGTGAAGCTACTGTTGGGACAGGAAGATGTTAGCCCCGATAGGCTAGGCGATGATGGCTAGACACCGCTCTCGTTGGCCTCCCGGAATGGGCATGATGGAGTAGTGAAGTTACTGTTGGAACAGGAAGGCGTTAGCCCTGATAGGCCAGACAGTTATGGCCACACACCACTCGCGTGGGCCGTCTGGAATAAGCACGATCGAGTAGTGAAGCTACTATTGGGAAGGGATGATGTTGACCCCAATAGGCCTGACAATAATGGCCAAACACTACTCTTTTGGGCCGTCAAGAATGGGCATGATGGAATAGTGAAGCTGCTGTTGGGACAGGAAGAGGTTGACCCCAATAAGCCTGATAATAATGGCCAAACACTTCTTCCGTGGGCGGCCCGGAATGGGCGTGATGAAGTAGTGAGGCTACTGTTGGGAAGGGATGACGTTAGTCCTGATAGATTAGACGATTATGGCCAAACACCGCTCTCCTGGGCAGTCCGGAATGGGCATGATGGAGTAGTGAAACTACTGTTGGGACGGGAAGACGTTGACCCGATAGGCCAGACAATCGTGGCCGAACACCGCTCTCGTGGGCTGCCCTGTTTAGGAATCAGCGGATGGTAGATCTGCTCCAGGCCCGAAAGAATGCGCCTCCTAGCATAGCATAAGGCCTTGCCGCCTTGGAGATATGACCTCTTTCAGCGAGCCTCGCCATGTGCCCCTTTTACAACATCAGGGGACACTTTACGACTTTTAATGTCCTTTCTTCTAGTTCTCATTCGGCCTTTTACAGTGGTGAGATTATCTTGTGGGCATTCTCAGTGTTCCCAAGCGTCCAGTCCGTCCGTCTTTGGCCTAGGACGGGACGGACGCCAAGTTGGAGACCCTTGCCCGGGACGGACGCTGAGTGGCAGTCCGTCCTGATCTATGCCCGGGATGGACGGCCGGGCCTATAGGTGTCTTAGTTTATGTTTCATACTTGAATCTCATGAGAATTAGGTTTGTGTTATGAAGAACCGAAGTATTGTTATTCTAATGTAGAGAAGATCAGGCTTGACTATCATATATCAAATTTCGCTATAAATCAACTAATGCTTCTAGTGATATCTGATCCTGGTTCCGAGCACACTGAACCCATTCCACTTCCTTGACCTGGCCTTTGCGCTCTATCCTCCAAATCTCGTAGCATGGTCTCTACTTCCACTAATGGCTTCTCAGAAATGAGACCTGCCTTTCTCCAGGACTTCATACATTGGCATGGTTCGCTTGTGTGCCGCTACCTTGAAGCTGTAGTGTGAGACGGCGAAAGGGTTTTAAATTTTGCAGTATCGTAGCCAAATCATCCCAATCATCTCTAGTTAGTTCATCGGAAGTAATAAGATCGGGGTCAATAAGGTCCGGGTCCACGATTTCGAACTCAGAACTTCCAATTTTTGACATACGGTGGGCCTTCGCTTTCCTTTCTTCCGTAATAGCGGTTCCAATAAAGCCCTCCATGATATCCCTCAACTCAAAAGCCCGTTCAAGGGCATCCGCATCACTAGACCAGCGAGTAACATTTCCAACCAATAGTATTAGCGGTCTAGTATATTCTCTTCCTCTTACTAGTCGAACCTTCTGGGCAAATCGATCGCGTCGTTGGGGGGTTCGAAGTATCCATATCCCAATGTTATGGAGCTTGCCCATCGGACCTTTCTTTCTCCAAGACTGTAAGAGATCCCCCTCCTTTGCAATATCGCGCTTTTCGCTTAGGGAGGAACGCGTCTGGAACGTTAAGATGCATGCCAGAAATATCGCCCGTAATTGTAGCAGAACTCTCACCGGCCGGTATGTTTCCCGCGCTTGAATTTGACCGAAATGTGGGAGTTAACAATCCTGATGGGGCAGAACTTAAGCTATCACTATGTGCTGAGCTCTCATTTTTGAGGTCAACATCTACCCTGAAGTCGTCAGAAAAGTATGGGGGTAGGACTTGAGAAATGGAGTCAGAAAGGTGTGTCCGGGGCATGTAGATAGTAGCAAGAGCTAACAAGTAGCGCTTGTCCTCCCTTAGGACGGTAGGTATCTGCAAATGACGGCTGGTACCTACAGGTAACGCCCGTCCTCACTCAGGACTGTAGGTACCTATAGGTAACGGTGGGTAGACGCCCGTCCTCACTCAGGACTGTAGGTACCTACAGGTAACGGTAGGTAGACGCCAGTCCTTACTCAGGACGCCCGTCTTTACCCATGACAACCGGGCCCTACCGGAAGTTACCATTTCCAAAAAAGACGGCAGGCCCGCCCGTCAACCTACAGGACGGCCGTGTTTAATAAAGACGGACGCCTTGCCCGGCCGTCCTTACCCACCCGGACTGGACGGACGGGACTATATGACGCCAGGGCCCTGGCGTCCGGACGGGACGGTTGGGAACACTGGGCATTCTCATTTGTTGGTGTCGGATCTAGTGAATAGGTGGAGTCTATCTTATTAAATCTGATGCATATGTATGAAGCATACACGCATTTTCGATTCCCCTTTTCATTTTCTGGTGTTTGGGGGACCAAATTTAGAAGTTCTTCTTTCTGAGCCTCCCTTCCTACTCTTCTTGTGCTTCTGAATTCCTTTGTTTAATAATATGACTGACTCGAGCTAGGATGTGGTATATATAGTGTCATGATAGATTGTCTTTTGAGGGATCTCTCAATCTTGCCTCTTGTAACAGCGGAGCATACCTGGGGGCCGGGCGGAATGGCAGAATAAAGGACAAACTGAAAGAGCAGAAGTAACGTTAGCAAATATTACTGAATTGGTGGAGGATTCTAAAGAAATCTTCCTGTGGGGTGTTCACGTTTCCCGGAGATGTGGTTTGTTGGGCTGTATGCGTAAGACTAGCTGCAAATGGAGCAATATTTTCTAACTCTCTAGAGATCTCAGGGGGCTGCGCTAGTTTGTAGTACTATAGAAGTCGGGAGTTGCAGAAGCAGACCTGCACTGTGTGAACTATACTCTTCCGGGTAGGCACCCCGGTATAAAGGGTCGAGTGAGAACGCTCATGATGCTGCTGATCACATAGATTCGAATACATCCTTACAAGCCTTATCCTCTAATTCAGTATGTCACTCGGATTAGAAATTGTTCGTTGAATGGGGTAAATTCAATTCAAGCAATCATGGACATACGCTCAGCAAATTCCTTAAGGAGTCTGTTAAATATTATTGGTATAGCTGTAGTTCCTATTTTAGTTTCACTAGAGTGTATTCTTTCCCGATCGATTTGGTCCTAGCGTTCACTATAACTTTCAACCTTCTAACCCTCTCCATTACTTAGCTATATTCTAGTTATTAGTTGATCAAAGTATTTAGCTGGCCGCCTCTAGGCTGGAAGGGTACAGAACAAGATATCTATAAAATAAATACATATTTTCGTTGATATACATGTAGTGAAAAGAATTCTGTGGGCTAAACAAGCAATTACTATCTCCTTATATCCAACCTGTACCCCATTCCACTCTTGATATGCTCGATGATTACTGCTATGCCCTTTACACTCATCAGCAAAAAAATAATAATCTGTGCCTGATATCCTGGCATTGCTTTTTGTGTCCTGGGTTGAGGGCTAAGTGGAGATTTGGTTTTATCGAGGGCGTTGGAGTTAGGTTTGAGGCGAGGAAGATTGCTCAGGGCCCGACTGTGGAAAGGATGGATTGGAAAGTTTATTGTGAGGAGGGGGGATGCGGGTGGAGGTAGTGTGAGTGCGCAGCTCTTAATCATCCAATCGGAGGCGGATTGATTAATTATTATTGTTATTGTTTTCTTTCTCCTTTTCTCTCCGCTACCTTTTTTCCCTCCTGGCGTAAAACAGATTCATAAATTATTGGTTTTTCTTTTCCCTTCAAAAATCATTGACGGTGGTATAGTGCTTTCGTTCAATAGATTAGGCTATTTTAAATTTATTTCCCAGCCAAGAAATTAGTTGATGTCCTCCCTCCCTTGCTATTTTCATGATGATGGTGGTTTAAATAGTAAAAATAGGTATTGCTATTCAGGACAGTCGTAGCTTTGACTATCTTTATCACTACAGCAACAGCGCTAACTTTTCTAAATGTGCAATATGATAGCTTTCAGCAGGTCAACTTTGCAATCTGGGGAACAGCTCGTAAATGAGAAGGTCGTAAAGTGGTTACTGATATATACTGTACTGTATGCTTACACTTCTGTTTACTGAAAATTAGTCTACCGTACTGTACCGGTAGTTTTCACTACTGCATTATACGACCGTCGTAGCCAAACCTCACCATTAGATCAGGAGTTGGCTAACAAGGCGGTAGGGCAGCAGTGACCCCGCTCTTCAGCGTGTGAAGTCTATCACCCGAACCCTCTGAATTAAATCTACCGCCCGAGCAGCAACTAAAAAAAAATAGCAACGCTTTCGATAACACCGGCTCCTTTGATAACTCATTCAATAATGTGTGGAACTTTAATAGTGTCCATGAGAGGGCTGATATTCTCCCATGCTTATCTCTACTGGACCCCTGGATACGGCATCATTATATTAGGGCCCAACGAATCGAAGATGTGGGAGGCTGGATCTTACAGAGCAATTCTGGAATTGGTTCGATGGCATTCGCGGTAGAGAATCCGATAATTCGGTCTTGTTTTGTCACGGAGGTCCGGTGATCGGCATGACCTACATTTGGTAAGAGACCATGTCCCTTTTGAAGGAAAGATTTTTCTAAGCTGTGATGCTGGCTCCTTAGTGATAAATATGTTATGCGACGAAATGCTGCGGTTGCATGCTTCTACTTCGACTTCGCCGCCCAGAAGGATCAATTCCCAATAAGCGTCCTAGGTTCCCTCTTAAGACAGCTTGTTGGTGGATTTGTAGCGATTCCGGCAAAGATCGGTCAGGCCTTTCGAAATTAGAAAAATGTCATCGAGGGTCGGAAACTGGGACTGGGCGAAATTGTAGAGATGTTATACAGTAGGATATCTTGTCCTCACAGCGCACCTTCATATGCATTGATGCTCTCGGCGAATGCATCGTCGAGTATCGAGCAAAGCTGCTTGATTCACTGAAACAAATTCCACATAGGTCACCAAACACTCGGATATCTCTGGCTGGGAGACGGCACGCCCGGGACGAGGTGGAGAAACACCCCGCTGGGAGGGTAGTGGCTGTGTCGATTGCACCCACCAGATATGATATGATTAATTTCTTGTATGCGAAACTTGAGGAGGATATAACACCGGATACGGTGGACGAGAGATTGAAGGCTGACATTATAAAGGCCATTCCCGAGACGGTCTCAGTGATGGAAGTAGGGCGCAAGGGCACTGGCAGAAGTGCCAAAGTTATGAGCTGCTAGATCGATGCCTAGGTTGTTGCTAGTCTCTCTAAACATCAAGGCGATCCTGTAGGAAACGACAATCCACAAGAGGCGAGAGAAGCTCAGTACAATGATAGGTGGCTTAGGCTTGGATGATGTATATAATGCAATTATAGGACGGATAAAGGCTCGGAAAGGGGATAGGCCAAGGCTCGGGATGGCGGCTCTGATGTGGATTTCACATTCGGAGCGGCCACTGATGGTGAATGAGATATGTTCCGCCCTGGAGGTCGAGATAGGATTAACGGATATTAATGCCGACAATGTGCCTTTGGTCGAGAGAGTGTTAAGCTGTTGTTAAGGGTTTGTGACCGTCGATCGGGGGTCCTCCACTATTAGGCTGATCCATTTCACGCTCAAAGAGTATCTCTCGATCTTGTTTCCTGTATGTACAGTTCTGGAAGACTAAACTATGCACAGTTTGTACTAAATTTCTAAGAGCGCGTCTGGTCGTCCAGAGGTTTTCAGAACCTGATAATCGCAAAACATAGTTGTAGCCGGTACCGGAATAATCGTATGTTGTCATAATTAGGCATTTCCAAGCTCCAAGAAGTGTATCTGGCTGCTAAGAAAATCAATTCAAAAAAGGTCTCTCAAAAAATGCTGGAACAATTATTGTGAGAAACACATTGGCACCTGTATTTCAGCAGGTATTTTTTTTATTTAGGTCTTATTTTTAAAATTGATTGTGGTAGTCGGCTATTGTTGAAATGAGAGATTATGAAATACAGGTCAAATCGGTATTTTAGAGGCCTTCGCCTCGGCATCGATGATTAATGCAACTTGAGTATTGAGCTTTTGGACCAACCAGAATGTCACTCAAAAGGAAAATCACATTTCGCGGCAATCATCTATAATTCAGGTCGAAATAAATGATTGATGTATGATAGTAACCAGAGGTGCCCTAGCCTTTTTTCTTTTCTTTCTTGTGATGCTGAACGTAAAGTACGGGTACAAAAAGATCCGTACGGCAACGCAACGGCAACCCCACTACCACTATAAATTTATTACCCCTACAACCACAACTACTTAGGATAAACTGAAAATATGTGTAGACATACAATAGATATAAGAAAAGCTATATGTAAAATTAGAAAACAAAAAAATCAATACTTGGTATACCATCCCCTTGCATCTAAGACAGCAGCAACCCTACTAGGCATAGACTCCCACAACCTTTCCAGAAAATCCCCCTCAATATCCTGAGTCCAAACCTGATTTAGAGCTACTGCTAGATGTTTTCTAACAGTATCTGGGCCCCCCTTGGTCTTGTGGATATTGGGAAAGCGCTGGTGCAGCTTTTCCTTTATCCTCTTCCAACAGTGCTCAATAGGATTGAGGTCAGGAGAATTGGGTGGCCATTCCATAACCTGTATGTTGTTTTCCTCAAACCAAGCCATGGTATCTCTTGCAGTATGTATCTTTGCACCATCCTGCTGAAAGATAGGATTCCCAACTGTGTCCTCCACCTCCTGCCAGATATCAACTAAACCATCCTCCAAAACTCCAATATATACAAATATATCCACACTTTTGTCAAAAATAGGAATCAGAGGACCCTTATTTCTGCCCCAAATACAAGCCCAAACCATCAGCTTTATCCCTGGCCCCTTGGTAACCCCATGAATATAGTCTTTGTGCCACTTTTCTTCAGGTGTTCTGAATACCCATATACCCTTAGGATCCTTAGACTTTTCAACCAAGGATTCATCACTAAAGATAACTCCTTCAAAGTCTTCCTTTATCTAATCCTTATACTTCATTGCCCAAGCTAACCTCTTAACAGCATGCTCATCCTTTAGAAGAGCTCTTTTCCTAGCTCTCCATTTCTTTATGTTGACTAAGGCCAAAGCTCTCTTGACTGTTTGAAGGGAGGAATGTGGTGCAACATCATTGTGCAATTCTGATAAAGTCTGGTGGCGTGCCTTCTTAGACTCTCTGACTAGGCGGCGGTGGGTTCTGGAATCAATAATTTTAGATCTCCCATGTATGAGAAGGTTTTTTGCATCACCCCTCTTTTGGAAGCAGTTATGGAAAGTTTGAATAGTGCTCTTTGGATGGTTTAAGAGCTCTCCAATTTCTCCCAAAGAGATTTTTTTTTTCCTCAGAGCAACTATTTGCCCTTTCTCAAACTCTGTGAGGTAGCCTGTCTTGTGTGGAGGCATTGTGGTTGAGGGGTGGTTGATTGTAGGAGTGGGGTGTTTTGAGGTGTCGTGCGGTAACCACCGATCGTACGGATCCTTTTGGCCTAGTACTTTATGATAACACCTGGAACCTGTTTGCTCTACCTTCCACGAAGACAAGAAAAAAAAAAGGAGGGGAAGTCCGGGTGACAAAGCATGATTTGCCATGTTTGAGATTTGAGTATTATATCTATTTATTACGGAAAATAATACAAGCAGTTTCTGGGTATAACATAAAGTATATCTACTGTGTAGAAAATATGATAGACTATTAATCTTTTATGCATTGTGAAACATGAATTATCACTCGCAATATTCGCACATGTGGAAGCATCGGGGATCTGCTACCTGTATGCGCCAGAGTGGAGGAAGCGCTTGGAAATTTGGCTTAAGCGTCTAAGTTGCCTTTTTTCTCTTTTTGAAGATTTGCACACGTCTCAGAAGTTCACGCAAGCTAGAAAGGTGGAGTATTTTTTTTTTTGAATCTCGATGTGCGTATTACAATGGCCAAAGCTTTCGTTCGGCACAGATGGATCTTATTGAAGAACTTGTACTTGTGTTACAAGGGCTAGTAGAAGAATCGCGTTTTCGGTTTAAGATACTGATACTGTAATGTGCTCGGCCTAGGCAAGAACTGCCTTGGGGTAGGGATTGAAGAAATATGCGGTGAAATATCTGTGTATGTCTGAGCTCTGGTGCAAAATGTGCACCCTTGCTTCCGAGTATAGTAGGAACTTGGTTAATTGGACCTTGTTTTATGACGTTAGAGTTGTCTCGTTTGGTAAGGTCTAGCGTTTTTTCTCTATTGTTGGTCTCGGGGGGGGTAGATTTTTGGTGTATTTTAGCCCCGTTTCCCGAGGAGGAAATTTCGGACGAAATAGCACATGGCTTGATTTTTCGAGCTTTTGCGGTGCTTCTTGCCTAGGACGAGCATAGTATGGTAAACGCAAACCACTGGGCACCGTTATCTAGCAAAATTACGTCCTCTACCGGTGCTCGGGTAGATACGGTGTTCTGGATAAGCTGATGGGACCAGGTGTTTGTCGGCAGAGCGGCAAGATAGCAGTGACCCAACTTTTCTTCAGCCTTACGAGTGTTGTCAATCAATCCTACCGTACCCAAGAACCCATCCTCCGGAATCCTCTCCGCCGAATCTAGCGCCTTCTAAGCGGCGGCGAAAAAGGGAAATGTCGCGATCGCGTGCCGGGCAAAATAGGAACTCTTTCAATAACGACAACAGCTCTTTTAATGCCGTGAATAACTTTAGCAGTGTCGGCGAGAGGGCTGAGATTCTCACCTGGTTATCTCCACTGGAACCCTGAATGCCGCATATTGATATTAGAGTCCACCGAGCCGAACATGTGGGAGACTGGCTCTTACGAATGGAGGGGTATATCGGAATTGGTTCGCTGGCGTTCCCCGTTGAGAATCCCATTATTCGGCTTTGGTTTGCTACGGAGATCCGGGCGTCGGCAAGACCTACATTAGGTAAGAACGCACACCTCTGCGAAGAAAAGGTGTTGCTAAGAATCTGTGACGCTAGCTCCTTGGTAGTGGATAGGTTATGCGATTGGGCGGGGGAAAAAAATGTTGTAGTTGCTTGATTTTGCGTCGACTTTGCCGTGCGGGAAGAGCAATCTCCAACGAAAATACTGAGTTCCCTCCTGAAACAGATCGTTGATGGACTCGAAAGGATTCCGACGAAGATCATGATCGTCCAAGCTTTTCGAGACCAGGGAAAGGTCATAGGGGCAGGGAACTAGAAGCAAATTTGTAGGGATGTTGCAAGACCTCACGACCCACCTTTATATGCGTTGAGGCTCTCGATGAATGTATCGCCGAGTACCGGAAAAAGCTGTTTGATTCACTAAGAACAAAATTCTACACAAGTCCCCTGACACTCGGATATCTCTGGCCGGAAGATTGTGTGTTCGGAATGATGCGGGGAAACACCTTGCTAGGGGGGTAGCAGCTGTGCCCGTGACACCCACCAAGGGTGATATTATTCGATTCCCCGTGTGAAACTGAGGGAGGATACAACACCAGAAGCAATGGACAAGAGCTCGGGAGAGGACATTATGAAGGCCATTTCCGAGACGGTTTCCGAGATGTAAGTAGGGAGCAGGGCCGCCTGCTAGAATTTCTAACAGCCAGTCCTAATACCGGTAAGCGAGTTGCTTATCTAATTCTAATAGTTACCCGGGCGCGTTCGGGGGTTTTTTTTGATATGATATGGAACAATATATGACCCATTTTGGCGTATTCGAGCCGAGTCATTCGTCCCTTTTACAATCTCCGGGGATACTCGGCCACTGTTACCTACTATTCCCCTCCCCTTCTCATTCGGCCTCCAGGGACGATGAGGTTGTCTTGTGTTCGTGCCTGGAATATCAAGTGAATAAGCGGAGTTTATGCCATCAAGTCTGTGGTATATGCCCGAAGTGCTTCACTTTTTTATTTCATTCCCCCCCCCCCGGCGTTTCAGGCACTAAATTCAGGGATTTTTTCGGATAAGTCTCAATTTCTACGATTCTTGTAGTAAATTTCTTTATTCTATTGCTTAATAATAGAACAGGCTTGTGTTGGGGTTTAGTATTATGGTAGAATTTCTTGTGGGAGATCTCAATCCTGTCTTTTGTATGTACTATACAATGAGGAGGTAAATCTGACGACCTCGAAGCTCTCAGAAGATCTATTGTACTTCTTTCTTCCTTCTGTCTTATCCCTCTTCCTGATAACAACGAAGCATACCTAGATGGCCGGGTGCAGTAGCTAGATAAATGAAGAAACTATAAGAGTTAAAAAACACCCAATATATCTAACTCGGTTAAAAATCTAAAAGAAAGCTTACTGCGAGAACTCTATATTCTAGGGAGAGGAACCGGATGTTCTTGGGTTATAGACGGCGCGGGACCACCCATAAATGGAACATGCGGTTCCCAACTGCTTTAAGATCACAAGAAGACTGCGCCTGTTTGCAGCACCATAACTTTTGGCAGTTTCAGAAGCAGACCTAACCATGTGGGGTATCCGCCGCTTTCATCCTCTGGCGATACCTCTAAGAGTTTACTGGTATCTAGAAGCTGAACGACAATGACGGTAGTTCAAGTAGTGAAGAAAAGAACTCTTTAATAATAAGCTCCGGATCTCCCTCTTTCCTATATTTATAATATTGTGCTATATCGATACTTTACTATTGTAGGTGGACAAAAGTAAGCGAAGCCGATGCAACAGAAAAACTTTTGGTTATGACAGTACTACCCCCCATCAACCCCATAATCCTGATAACCAAAATAAATAAATAAAAAATGTAAATACATTGTAGAAATCAGCATTTACTATGCTATCTATTTCCTTAATTACTGCTTCTATTCTACCGATAATTAAGCCTGTGGAGGAAAAGAAAACCTTAAGGTCAAAGAGTTTGTAATAAGTTATGGCCTACTCTAGACCATTTTTGATCATATAGACCAATTTCCCAAAGCCAAAGACCATTTATTGTAGATAGAATAATGAGAGAAGAAATCCATTTAGATAGAAATATGAAACTAACAATGCAAAGGAAAATACAGGGCCATATCCTCCGCTTACATCTGGTTTGCTGGTTCCGCTGTCGGAGGCACTGGTGGAGTTGCCGCTGCCCATGCCTCGGGAGATCGTTACCGCTGATGTATCCCTGGTGGCAGAGAGGGCGCATTGAGGTATGCTGAGGGGAGGGGCGGGTGGGAAGTGAAAAACGCGAGGTGTAAGGAACAAAAGAACGCGAGGTGTAAGGAGCATGATACTCTGGTAGTGAAAGAGGGATTCAGTGGTGGTATATGTATGGGGTCCACGGACCCACTAAGCTATGACCCTGCCCTGGCCCAGCAACCGGATTTACCTTTTTCCGCTATCCTCCGAGATACGACCCCTGTATGGCTAGTGCGATCTCTTCAGCTTCCCCAATTGGCAACGGGTTGTTCCAACCCACCATGTAGACCAAATGTAAGATTAAGTTAGAATAATATCTCTGAAGCTTCTTTCTGACTAAAGATCATACATGCTCAATTGGATTGGAATCTGGTAACTGATTAAGCTAGAGTAATTGCTTTGGGTAAGGTTCAAGATACATGTTTGTAGAGAGAGATGTGGATGCCATGTGTCTTTTATGCTCAGTTAATTTATCTACATATAATATACTAAGTATCATACTAATTACAGCTCTGTATTTAAATTATTTTTAATTATTTTTGTTGGTTGATGCTGGCGTATTTGGATATATGGGGTTCTCATCACTGTGAGATGAGAGCATTTGTTGTCGTTGTTTCGGTTACTATTGTCCACGCACAATGCTGTAGATATCATACCTAAAATAACTTACCACTTCCCCCTACCCCACCCCACAATCCCGGCTCCTCAAAAGCTCCGAAAAACACAACGAATCCTCCCTTGCTTAGCTCCCCACCCTCCGTCCCTAGCATACTACCGTACTGTACAATGCAAAGCGCTCAAAAGCTGAACTAGGATCGAAACGTAATGAATAGCAACAGCATCAAATTACTATTACTCATTTAACACAACGAAAGTCCACCCCATGACAACCCCTACAAGTCACCCAAGTACCAAGCACTTTTAACTTACAATAGTATCATATGCTGTGAATATCTGGGAACTTGTTTCACCTCTTGACTCGCTAAAACTTTGTTCCTATTATAGAAAGATAAAAATAAAAACCACTAGCGCCTAAGGCTAGATTTTAGCTATCATGCAGCGGTTTGGTATTGGTAAAAGTTGGACGTTGTATCGTAATATGATAGACACCTATAAAAGTGCCAAGCCTAGCCTCCGCATTTCCTCAAACTTTTTGCAATGCGCGAGCACGCCACTATCATTGCCGGTATGCTGAACGGGAAAGAAAAAAGAAAAAAGGGGGTGGGGGTAAAAAGATAAGAGATTCCGCTTTCTTTTTTTCCTCTTGTTCTCGTTTTTTTTTTCACGATATTTCTTAGATCCTTCCTGAGAGATGAAGTTGGATTAAAGTTTTGTAATTTAAGCCCCTTGTCCGCTCCGGGAACCTGCCTGGAATCATAGAGAAGAGCTTCTCGGGTATGTCGGTCGGGAATCACTTTTTACCACTCGCGGTCTGGTGGTTGACCATCTTTTTTTCTTTTCTTTTTGTGCTCGAGTAGTTTGAGATGTCCTGGGTTTGGTGGGCGACTCGAGCATCGGTGTGGGGGCGCAAAATAATTGAAGCTCGGGTGGCGTTTGGGGGCCGTCGTGGGGTTTTACTCCGGGGGGGGTGTAGAATTGTGCTTTTATGTCCGGAATACCCGTAAAACTGGTTTGTGCCTCGCTCTAAGACGTCTAGAATTCCCTTCTTTGGATTAGGGGGGAAAAAAACACGGTGAAAAAACTGTCTTTCAAATCCTCCGCTGAGACAAATAAAAAGAAAAAACGACTGACCTTACTAGGAGAGGCAACCCCAACGTCCTAGCGTGAGGTCCAATTATTCCGGTTTTTACGATAGAGTGCACCCTTAGATTGAAGGACGGGAAAGAGGTAAAAGGGTAATTTTTAGGAAATTTAATGTCCCTGATATGTCTGTATATTAGAAATGTGGAGAAAAGAAATAAAAAAAAATAAAAGAAGTAGTGGAAGTTCTGGAGAGTATGGTATTGCCAATTCTTGCTGGTTCTAAATCTGGAAACATTCCCATAACATTGAACTGTGAGAACTTTAATAGAGAGGTATCTAGATGCAATTATGGAGAGTATTAAAGAACGTATGAGTATCATACTAGACTTGTTTTTAATGCCTTCAACTGCGATAGTTACTGGTATTATAACGACTGCCAGGATTTCACGGTTGTGTTTAATCATGTTGATAGGATATATAGTTATTACCGAAGTTTTTGCCTTTCACTATTCTAACGCTTATGACATTATTTATCATTTTTTAAGATAAAGAGAGATCAATTATGAAGGCGATATGGCTCCTGCCGTCTATACGTAGCACCAAGTGGGACGTGACGGGGGACGCCTTGGCGTAAACCTGCAGCAAAAAAACTAAGTCTAGGTTTAAATCGGGAGCACGGCGCAGTTAATTTTCTATTTTTGTTTTATCTTTATTTTTATTTTGTTGGGATTAAAAGTGTTCTTATGATACACCGAATTTTACGCCAAGGTGTCCCCCATTGCGTCCCCCATTGCATCCTACTGTACTTGGGGCTGCGTATAGACCGCATGCGCTATATAAAGTTCCATAGCAGAATTTGAAGTTAACAAAACTAACGTTTATTATATCTTAGATATTAGACTATTTTTCATTACATATTAAAAAAAAGATAAAAAATATTGATTTCACACAATTCTTATTGTTTTGGATTTTGGAAAACTTTGATCTCTGTAGGGAAGTTTTTGGAGGCTATCAATTGATATTGAATTTTGCAAGATAAGTAGCTTTTGTGCTGTGCTTTTGATTGGACTTCTGGAGGAACGTTTTTGTAGGCAATGTGCTAGCTATTTGGTGTGGTACTGGGTTGCCGAGCTCCATGCATATTTAGTGGGGGCGGCTGTGGGTATGGTATCTGGAGGAGTTGATTGGGCCAAGGGTTCTCTAACGAGGCCGCAAGATAAGAGTGGTGGTCCCGCTCTTCAGCCCCAGACTCTTTCTCAACTGAATCTATCTTGCTCAGGAACCCATCCTCCGAATCCTCTTCATCGAATCTACAACCTTCCAAACATTAAAATGTTACAACTTCGTGTCGGGAAAAGTATCGGCTCTTTCAGTAACAACAAAAACTGTTTTAATGTGAATAACTTTAATAGCACGGACGAGAGGGCTGAGATTCTCGCATGGTTATCTCCGCTAGAACCAAGGATACGGCACGATGGTATTAGAGCCCAAAGAGTCAAAGATGTGGGAGACTGGCTCTTACGAACAAAGGAGTATCGGAATTGGTTCGATGGTATTCGCGGTGGAGAGCCCGGCGGTTCGGCCTTGTTTTGCTACGGAGCTCCATGGGTCGGCAAGACCTACATTAGGTAGGAAACCATATCCCCCATGAAGGAATTGTTTTCTAAGAAGCTGTGATGCTAGCTCCTTAGTAATAGATACGTTAGGCGATTGGGCAGGGGGAGGAAATGCTGTAGTTGCATGCTTCTACTTCGACTTCGCCGCCCAGGAAGATCAATCTCCAATGAGCGTCCTAGGTTCCCTCTTGAAACAGTTTGTTGGTGGACTCGACGAGATTCCGGCAAAGATCGTGCAGGCCTTTCAAAACTGGAAAAATGTCATCGGGGGTCGGAAACTGGGACTGGACGAAATTGTAGAGATGTTACAGGACATCTCATCCTCGCGGCCCGCCTTCATATGCCTTGATGCTCTCGACGAGTGCATCACTGAGTATCGGGAAAAGCTACTCGATTTACTGAAACAGATTCTATACAAGTCCCCAAGCACTCGGATATTCCTAGCTGGAAGATTTCATATCCGAGATGAAGTGGTGAAACACCTTGCTGGGAGAGTAGTGGCTGTATCCATTACACCCGCGAAAGGTGATATCATCAGGTTCCTTCGAGCGAAACTAAGGGAGGATACAACACCGGACGCGATGGACAAGGCCTTGGAGGCGGATATTCTAAAGACCATTCCCGAGACAGTTTCAGAAGTGTAAGTTGGGAGCAAGAGCACAGGAAGAGATATGGAAAATTATGAGCTGACAGATCCGTGGCTAGATTCCTGCTAGTCTCTCTAAACATCAAGGCGATCCTACAGGAAACGACCCTCTATCGGAGGCGAGAGAAGCTCGGTGTAATGAGAGGTAGCTTGGGATTAGGGGATGCATACGATGCAACCATCGGACGGATAAAGGCACAAGGAGGGAATAGGGCAACACTCGGGATGGCCTCTCTGAGGTGGATTTTGTATTCGGAGAGGCCGTTGAATGTGGATGAGATATGTCAGGCTCTAGCGGTCGAGATAGGATCAACGGAGATTAATGCTAGCAATGTGCCTTCGATCCGGACAGTGTTAAGCTGTTGTCAAGGACTTGTCACTGTCGATACAGGGTCCTCGACAATCAGGCTGATCCATTTCACCCTCAAGGAGTACCTTTCCGGTCGTGCCGACTTATTCAACGGAGGTCACTCGAAAATAGCGGAGACTTGTTTGACGTATCTCAATTTCCAGGCTATTAAGGACCTTACTACCAACCCCTCTGGCGACTTTCAAGGCACACCCTTCCTGGAATATGCTTCTTTGTATTGGGGAAACCACATGCGAATGGAGTTTTCGGATCGCTCAAGGTACCTTTCGCTCCACCTTCTTGATCAATACGATAATCACATATCTGCCGAATTACTATGGAAATCAATCCACGAATGGCACTATAATCCTCTCAAGTCATTTTCTGCATTACACTGCATTTCATATTTCGGCATTGGGGCAGTTGCAATTGATTTGATAAAGATGAAAAGCTGGGATCTGAACGAACGAGACAGTGATGGTCTGACGCCACTCATGTGGGCTGCAAGGTATGGGCGTGAAGAGGTAGTAAAATTACTCTTGCAACAAAAGCACACTCAACTGGATATTACAGACACGAGATTTGGGCGAACAGCACTCTCATGGGCTGCTGGGAGCGGACACGAAGGGGTGGTCAGGCTATTTCTTAGTCCTCTATTTGTCAATCCTGGGAGCATAGGCCGCAGATGGGAAAAGGCACCGCAAGTAGTGAGCACACTATTTGGAAGAAAATACGTCAACCCTGACAAGTCAGACGATGGTTGCCGAACACCACTCTCGTGGGCCGCTGAGAGTGGGCATGATGGAGTAGTGAAGCTGCTGTTAGAACGGGAGGACGTTAGCCACGATATGCCAGACAATGGTGGCCAAACACCGCTCGCACGGGCTGCCAAGAATGGGCATGATGGAGTAGTGAAGCTGCTGTTGAAGTGGGAAGACATTAACCCTGATAGGCCAGGCAATGATGGACTCACACCGCTCTTGTTGGCCGCCCATAATGGGCATGGTGAAGTAGTGAAGCTACTGTTGAGACGGGAAGACGTCGACCCTGATAGACCGGACCATTATGGCCAAACACCCCTCTCGTGGGCCGCTGAGAACGGGCATGATGGAGTATTGAAGCTTCTGTTGAAACGAAAAGACGTTAGCCCTGATAGGCCAGGGAATAGTGGCCACACGCCGCTCTCGCTGGCCATCTGTAATGAGCATGTTGGGGTAGTGGAGCTGCTGTTGCGACGGCAAGACGTTAGCCCCGATAAGCCAGACAATCGCGGCCAAACACTGCTCTCGTGGGCCGCCCAGAATGGGCATGATCGAGTTGTGAAGTTACTGTTGGGGCGGGAAGATGTTATCCCTGATAGGCCAGACAATCGCGGCCAAACACCACTCATATGGGCGGCTAAGAATGGGTATGACGGAATAGTGAAGCTGCTGCTGGGACGGGAAGACGTTGACCCCAATAGGTTTGACAGTAATGGCCAAAATCTGCTCTCGTGGGCCGCGAAAAATAGGCGTGATGGAGTAGTGAAGCTACTGTTGGAACGGGAAGACGTCAGCCCCGATAGGCCAGATGATCGCGGCCGAACACTCCTCTCGTGGGCCGCCGGGAATGGACATGACGGAGTAGTGAAGCTGCTGTTGGAACGGGAAGACGTTAGCCCCGATAGGCCAGACAATAGTGACCAGACACCGCTCTCGCTTGCGATCCAGAATGGGTGTGATAGGGTAGTGAGGCTACTTTTGGAACGGGAAGACGTTAGCCCGGAAAGGCCAGACGAGTCTGGCCGAACACTGCTCTCACAGGCCGCCCGGGATGGGCATGATGGAGTCGTGATGCTACTGTTGGAACGGGAAGACGTTAACCCCGATAGGCCTGACAATTATGGCCAAACACCGCTCTTGTTGGCCGCCCAGAGTGGGCACGATCGAGTAGTGACGCTACTGTTGGGACGAGAAGAAGTTCGCCCCAATAGGCAAGACCGTAGTGGCCAAACGCCGCTCTCGTGGGCCGCCCAGAATGGGTGTGAGACAGTAATGAAGCTACTGTTGGGACGAGAAGACGTTAGTCCCGATTTTCCAGGCAGCCATGGCCAAACGCCGCTCTCGTGTGCTGCCGAGAATGGACACGATGGGGTAGTGAAGCTACTATTGGGACGAGAGGGCGTTTGCCCCGATACGCCGGATAATTATGGCCAAACACCCCTTGATTGGGCTACCCAGAATGGGCATGATAAAGTAATAAAGCTACTTGAGGCTCGAATGGCTGCAACCCCTAGCACGACATAGGGTTCTCGAGCTGTGACCTCTTTTGGCGTCTCGAACCTCGCCATGTGCCCCTTTCACAACATTAGGAGACACATTACAACTGTTATTACTATCCTTCCTTCTGATCCTCGTTCGACCATCCATGGGGATGAGGTTGTCTTGTGGACATCCCCGTTTGTTAGTGCCGGAACTGTGGAGTAAATAGACGGAGTCTGTCTCCAATAAGTCTGAGATATATATATGAAGCATAGTGGTAGACGATAGAGTGAGAGAATTCACGCTGAACTTAGGCACTTTGTACTGTATATAGGGAGGATATGAAATTCCAACTTCCACCACTTGCACTTCGTTCGTTCGCTCGCTCACAAAATTCTCTTAAAACTAGACTAACGGCAAAGGTGTATAAGTTAAATACTAATGGCACGCCCCGATCCCCTCACAGACTACACCTATCTCGATATTTCCCTACATGCTCATATTCCTCCGTAAACTCTCGTGATTACAATAGAAGGACATGTTGGTATAATCTATCTCGTAAACTACTAAGCTATCTATCGCACTCCCGAATCATCAGCAATGTACCTAAACGATCTGCCACACTCCCGCAACTACCAAAGTCAACCACATCCATCCAACATATACCGGTATACCACAACTTAGCCCGAGTCGGTTCTATTATTAAGCAAAGGGATGGAAAAATACAAGGAGAGTAGAAAACATGGATTATCCGAGAAAAAAAAACCCCCTTCTAAATTTAGTCCTTGAAACACCAAAAAAGGAAGGGAAAAAATCGAAAATGTGACTGCGCGACCCATAACCTCCTAAAGTTTACAAAAGGTACCATTACAGGATTTGAAACCAACAAAAATTAACCTATATCATGGGCCTGTTCGGCATGCACTAGTAAAAAAATACGATCGTATTTCACGGAAATGACTTATAAGCTAACTTATGATACTCACATATACGGGGTTGAAGGTGGAAATTCCCATAAAACTTCCTACTATCATACGAGAAATTTTTGCTTACTAAGAGTGTAAAGAACCCCGCCCCTCCTTCCCCATTTTCAGAAGCCCCGATTTAAGCCCCCCCGTACCTTCTAACCCCCCCCCGGGTTCTATTACTGGTACCGAAGGCCTTCTTTGCAACGCTGGTCTAGGGTGGTGCTCGAGAGTACTCGAGTACAGCACGGTAAGTTAATGTCCAGCAGGAAGACGCTCGTTTTCTTGATGGAGGTTTTGTTGAACTTTACCTTGTGCAAAGATACCTACCGTACTCCTATGATATCATAGTTCCAAAAGCATCGGAAGATCTACACGCTAAGCTTCTGAAAAACTGTCATACTCATATCATACTGTACAAGCACCCGAATCTGCGTGTCTTGGCAAGTACGATTTCAGACGCTTAATAATGTACTAAATCACAGTTTATCACTCGTGAGCATACTGTACACGTACACTCGCTTCCGCAAAGTTCTCGCAACACCCCAGGTATATGGGGCGGTGTCTTGGTGCTAACGATGTACTATGCCTTCTGATTTTAAGCAATGATTACTGCAAATCGGCAATTATCATGGCTTCTCATGGCAAATTGAGGGTTAAACTATGACTAGCAAATTGCTTTACTGAATATTGCTGTTTTTCTCACCTCTTCCTTAAGTCAACTCCCCCGGACTATGATGGTTGCTGAGATTTATGTCAAACGCTGCCTAAAATAAGTAGCCGTGGTACATCGTTGGCATTAAGACACCGCCCTATATACCTGGGGTGTTACGAGAACTTTGCGGAAGCGAGTGTACTGATCTCAGGGATGGTCTTTTTGCAGCGCTGTTAGTAATTATGATATAATAGGGCGCTCTGATATAATTTTGGAACTTGCTGGGGAAGGGGGGAAGGGGGGAAGGGGGGGACTAAAACACTGAATTGTGATGCGGATCTTTTTTGAGATATTTGTTAGTTTGTACTGACTGTCGGGGAAGAGGGGAATGTTCAGCTTGTTTGAATGTAAGTCCACATTTGGTTGGTGGGTTGGGTGGGGTTAGTGAGGTTTGAGTGATTAGTTGCGAAGTGGGTGTTTGGTATGTTGGGGTGTGGATTTTTTTGTTGCGCGGTTGGGTGGGGTTTTTTTTTCTTAGGTTGGGTGGAAGGTAGTGCTAATTTAGTGGGTGGTAGGGAGTGTAGGGTATTGGGATGCTGGGGTGGTACAGTAGGGAGCTTTTTCGGGGTGGGGTTGGTTTGCTCTGGTGATGGTGTCACGTATATAACAATGTCACGAGAGAAAATGGCACGGGAATAAAATGTAGTCGTTGGTAAATATGTGTTCTGATGCCCTTTCATGTATAGCAAGTGCTTGGCGATAACTTGCGGGTCACGGGGGTGTTTGTCATTGCGTGGGCAGTGGTTTTTCTGGAGTCGTCTCCGTTGGTTTTGGAAGAGTATGGTTGGGAATTGTGATTCCGTCTTGAATTTCTGGCTTAAACCATGCTTCTGCTTACTATCGTAAATAGTTGGGTTTACTCTTTTATGCTTTTTTTTTTTTTTAATTTTTAATTTTAGTTTGGAGTTGGCATCTTTGTGGACGTATAGATTCGCTTTTACTTCCTTCTGAAAAATCGCCGCTTCTTATCGGGGTAGCATATTCCCTTCGGGGATTATTTATGGATACTTGCTCTGAAAGTTTAACAGTCTTATACTGATTGGGCAGGAGAGCCAACTCCAGCGAGATTTTCAATTATCCTAGCTTTTACCGTAAGGTAAGCATTTTCTCATCCTATAGAGTTAGGGGATGTTAATTAAGGGTTGGAAGCAACTCGCTCTGTTTGTATGATATTATTATAGCTGATCTTGCTTCTGCAGTCTAATGGCATCCTATATCTGGAAAATGAGAACACTGTATTGGTGGGGGTGAGGGGATAGGACAGAAGGAAGAAGGGATGCCTGTGCAATAGATCTGATTAGATCTTCTAGGTCGTTACATTTTTGTTTTCGCTGGATTGTATTATACATATAGGAGACGGGACTGGGGGATGCGCTAAAGGAAATTCTGCTGTGATACAGACAGTACTATATATTACACCAACCTAAGTCTTTTCTATTATCGAGCGAAGGGGTAGAGAAATAGGAGAAAAGCGAAAAGAAAAGCGGAAGGCGGTACTTATGTGCAAAAACTTCTATCTTTAATACCCGAAACGCTAGAAAAAGGAAAAGGGAAATCAAGAAGAGAGGAAAAAAGATGAGTGTGTTTCGTGTACCAGATAAGTAGGAGAGAGGATAGAAAGAGTCGCAAAGTGTCCACTAAGGTTGCATACGGCGTATATGGCTAGATTTGGAGGGGCCGAAAGAGGTCGTACTTCTAAGACCTTATACTGCGGTGGGGGGTTGCAGCTTTCGCACCCTGAGTAGCTTCACTACTCTCTTACGATGCTTACGCCTACACCGAGCGGCCCACCAGAGCGGTGTTCGGCCAAGATTGTCGGCCCTATCAGGGTTAACGTCTTCCCGATCCAACAGTAGCTCTACTGCTCTTTCATGCCCACACAGGGCGGCCCACGAGAGCGGTGTTCGGCCATCATTGTCTGGCCTATCGGGGTTAACGTCTTCCCGCTCCAACAGCAGCTCCGCTCCTCTTCCACGCCTACACAGGGCGGCCCACGAGAGGGGTGTTCGGCCATGATTGTCTGGCCTATCGGGGCTAACATCTTCCCGTTCCAGCAGCAATCGCACTGATACTTGATTCTTACACCCGGCGGCCCAGGAGAGCGGTGTTCGGCCATCATTGTCTGGCCTATCGGGGTTAACGTCTTCCCGACCGAACAACGGCTGCATTACTCCTCTCCCCCAACTCACGGCGGCCCACGAGAGCGGTGTTCGGCCATCATTGTCTGGCCTATCGGGGTTAACGTCTTCCCGTTCCAACAATAGCTTCACTACCCTATCAGCCCAGGGCTGGGCGACCAACGCGTGCGGTGTTGGGCTATGATCTGGGCTGTCAGGGCTAACGTTTTCCTGTTCCGGCAGCTGCACTAACCGGTCAGGCGAACTCTGGGCTGCCCACGAGAGCGGTGTTCGGCCATGATTGTCTGGCCTATCGGGGTTAACGTCTTCCCGTTCCAACAGCAGCTTCACTACTCCTTCATACCCACACAGGGCGGCCCACGAGAGTGGTGTTCGGCCAACATTGTCTGGCCTATCGGAGTTAACGTCTTCCCGTTCCAACAGCAGCTTCACTACTCCTTCATTTCCATACAGGGCGGCCCACGAGAGCGGTGTTCGGCCATGATTGTCTGGCCTATCGGGGTTAACGTCTTCCCGTTCCAACAGCAGCTTCACTACTCCTTCATTCCCATACAGGGCGGCCCACGAGAGGGGTGTTCGGCCATGATTGTCTGGCCTATCGGGGTTAACGTCTTCCCGTTCCAACAGCAGCTTCACTACTCCTTCATTTCCATCCAGGGCGGCCCACGAGAGCGGTGTTCGGCCATCATTGTCTGGCTTATCGGGGTTAACGTCTTCCCGTTCCAACAGCAGCTTCACTACTTCGCCACTCGAACTCTGGGTGGCCCACGAGAGCGGTGTTCGGCCATGATTGTCTGGCCTATCGGAACTAACATCTCCCCGTTCCAACAGCAGCTTCACTACTGCGTCACTCGAACTCTGGGCGGCCCACGAGAGCGGTGTTCGGCTATCAATGTCTGGCCTATCGGGGTTAACGTCTTCCCGTTCCAACAACAGCTTCACTACTCCAACATGCTCACTCACGGCGGCCCACCAGAGGGGTGTTCGGCCTCTTTTGCCCTGCCTGTCAGGATTGACGTATTTTCTTCCAAATAATAAACTCATTACTTGCGGCGTTCCCGGCCGACGGCCTATCCTCCCAGGGTTGACAAATAATCGACTAAGAAATAACCTGACCACCCCTTCATGTCCACCCCCAGCAGCCCATGAGAGTGCTGTTCGACCATCTTCCCTGCCCCAGATATCAGGTTGAGTTTGCTTCTGTTGCAAGAGTAATTTTACTACTTCTTCACGTCCGTACCTTGCAGCCCACATGAGTGGCGTTAGACCCTCACTATCTCGTCCGTTCAAATCCCATCTTTTCGTCCTTATCACATCAATTGCAACTTCGGCAATGCCGAAGTATGAGACGCAGTGTAGTGCAGAAAATGGCCTTATGTGATAATGGTACAAAGGGGAGATTGAGATACAAAGTAGTTTGGCAGATATGTGATTATCGTATTGATTAAGAAGGTCGCGGGCAAGGTATCTTGAGCGATCTGAGAGTTCCATTCGCATATGGGTTCCCCAGTACAAAGAAGCATATTCTAGGAAGGGTGTGCCTTGGAAGTCACGAGAGTATCGGGCCGAAATATTCTTAATGGCTTGGAAATTAAGATATGTCAAACAGGTCTCCGTTATTTTCGAGTGTGATCCGTCAAGCAAATCGGAATGGCGAGAAAAATACTCCTTGAGCGTGAAATGGATGAGCCTAACAGTCGAGGACCCTTTGTCAACGGCAGCAAGTCCTTGACAACACCCTAGCACTGTCCGGATCGAAGGGATATTGTTGGCATTAATATCGGTGGATTCTCTCTCGACCGCTAGGGCATGGCATATCTCATCTACACTCAACGGCCGTTCGGCATGTGAAATCCACATTAGAGCGTCCATCCCGAGTCTCGCTCTATCCCCTCCCTGCGCCTTTATCCGTTGTATGGTTGCATCGTATGCATCCCCTAAACCTAGGCCGTTTGTCATTGTAGCAAGCTTCTGTCGTCTCCGGTGGAGGGTCGTTTCCTGCAGGATTGCCTTGATATTTAGAGATACCAGCAGGAATCTAGACACAGATCTATTAGCTCATAGTTTTAGATATTTTTTCGGGATTCTTGCTTCTAACTTACAGTTCAGAAACCGTCTCGGGAATATTCTTTATAATATCCTCCTCTAAACTGTTGTCCATCGCGTCCGGTGTTGTGTCTTCTCTCAACTTCGCCCTCAGGAATCGAATAATATCAGCCTTGGTAGGTGTAATAGATACAACCACTACTTTCCGGGTAAGATGTTTCTCCACCTCTTCTCGGACATGCAACCTCCCGGCAAGAAATATCCGAGTGCTTGGAGACTTGTGTAGAATTTGTTGCAGTGATTCAAGCAGCTTTCCCCGGTACTCCACCACACATTCGTCGAGGGCGTCAAAGCATATGAAGGTGGGCCGTGAGGACACGATATCCTGTAACATCCCTACGATTTCGCCGAGTTCTAGTCTCCGGCCCCCTGTGGTCTTCTTCTGGTCTTGAAAGGCTTCGACGATCGTTGGCGGAATGTTTTCGAGTCCACAGACAAGCTGTTTTAGAAGGGAACTCAGAACCGTCGTTGGGGATTGCTCCTTCTGGGCTGCGAAGTCGAAGTAGAAGCACGCAACTGCCGCATTTCGCCCCTTCGCCCAATCGCATAACTTATCTACTACTAAGGAGCTAGGGTCACAGTTTCTTAGCAACGCCTTTGCTTCATGGAAGATGGACTTTCTTACGTGATGTAGGTCTTTCCCACCCCCGGATCTCCACAGCAAAACAAGGCCGAATTGTCGGGTTCTCCACCACGAATGCCATCGAACCAATTCCGATATTCTTCTGTTCGTAGGAGCCAGTCTCCTACATCCTCGACTCGCTGGTCTCTAATACCGCGATGCCGTATCCAGGGGTCCAGTGGAGATAACCATGCGAGGATCTCTGTCCTCTCGTCGGCGCTACCAAAGTTATTCACGTTGATAGTATCGCCTGTGATAGTAGTATTGAATGAGTTGGTAGTATTATAGGAGTTGTTATTAAATGAGTCGATGTTATTGGAAGAGTTGCTGCTTTCGCCGACACGAGATTGTGACATTTCGCTTTTTTTGTTGCTCTTTGGGGTGGTAGATTTTCGGTATACTGTGGAGGATTCGGAGAATGAGTTCTTGAGTACCATACAGTAGGGTCAATTCATAGAGTGCTTGAGGCTGAAGAAAAGCGGGGTTGCTGTTTTCTTGCCGCCTTACTGGCGAACGCCTGGTCCAATCAGTTCATTTAAAATATCCTGTCGTGCTCATGGTGCTGAGGTCTGCGACGTAACAGAAACCGACCTTTCTCGTCTATATTACCCTACCGGTAGACCGGAAATACTGTTTCTCGTAGGTTTACCACGTGAGCACAAGTTTCATATAACCCATCGCTTTCTAGACGGGGCTTCCGTGCCGTGGTCTAAAAACTTGTGGCCCTACTTTTGTCCTTTGTGTGAAGTGAACTCAAGGGAAAAGAAACTTTCTTTATGAGATTCTTTTGGATAGCGGCGGTGATAAGAGTTAAAGGAACAAAAATGCCACTTTGATCGCCAGCGCGCCACTTTTGGAGTAAATGGGGAGTTCGCTCGCTCTCGTTCACTTAACTAACCAACGGCGAAGACACGAGTAGGTAGTATATAAATCATAAACGAAGTTATCCTCCTATCACTCTATCGATCATCAAATATATCCATTCTCTTCCAAGCATGTCTCCCTCTCCCTTCCGTACTCCCATGCTAGCAAGATAAAGACTCCCACTGTTCATATCCTCCGGGTATCCGTCTCTCCGTGCATCCGACTCTTTCACTCTCCCATATTGCTCTCCAGCAGATATATCGGCCCGGGGCGCACCTCCGAACCTTTTATCATAATGAAACTACTATCGCTAGGGCAGGCTGAGCAGCATCAAACGATTTCCGGGAGTTTCCGTGCTACTAGGGTGAGTTAGGCGCTTAAGCCAAATATCCCAGCTCTTCCACTGTTCTGGAAAGCAGCAAATTCCCGCCATCCTCACACATTTGAATATTATGAATGACAATATGGGGGTCCCTAGATTCTCATCTCTTTAGGCGTATATTTTTATAATAACCAGGGAGGGTGTTGGCACTATATATAATTGTAGATTAACGATGTTCGGACGAGGTATTGTGAACAGAATAATTAAACACCTTTTATGTAATTGGAAATATTTTGTGATTCGAACTGTAGAGCACTGGACTGTCCAGCGGGAAGGCGCTTGTTTTCAACGGATGGTAGTCTTGTGAATCCTATTCTGAACTATGATACCGGTAGTGCGATGGATGCAAATGTCAATGTTATGAACGCTATGGTGCTTGTTGAGAGAATAAAGTTAGATTTAAGTGAGTGATCTGTGCTTGATCTAGCTGTCCCGGGCAATGTTGCAACAAAGGGGGGGGGTTGGATCGAGAATGATTGAAGGATTAGGAATGCGATTTTTTGAACCGGGGGATTACCGGTATGATAGAGCCCCTTCTAATAAAAATAGTAAACAACGACATTTGAAGACGGTTGGAAGCAAAGAAAAAAATAAAAGAATAGGAAAAGGGAAGCAAAATGTAGTAGAGGAAAGAAATAAACTAGCACTAGTGCTCCTCTTTCCTTGCATCTGAGCAATAAGTATGATACTCACATATGGGGTTGAAGGTGGAAATTCCCATAAAACTTCCTACTACGAGAATTTTTGCTTACTAAGGCAGTAAAGAACCCCCCCTCCCCTTCAATCTCCATTTTCAGAACCCCCAATTCAAACCCCCCCTTCTGACCCCCTCCTCCCGGGATCTATTACCAGTACCGAAGGCCTTCTTTGCAACGCTGGTCTAGGGTGGTGCTCGAGTGTATAGTAGGTAGAGTACTCGAGTACAGCACGGTAAGTTAATATCCGGCAGGAAGACGCTCGTTTTCTTGATAGCGGTTTTTGTGAACCTTACCCTGTGCAAAGATTACACTACTCCTATGATATCATAGTTCCAATAGCATCGGAAGATCTTGTGAGCACCTCCATTTGTTAATGCCGGAGCTATCGAGTAAATAGGCGGAGTCGGTCCCCTATTAACTCTGGGGTATATGTATAAAAATTAATACACTCGCATTTTCGATTTCCCTTCCTTTTTTGGTGTTTCAAGGACTGAATTTAAGGGTTTTTTTTTTCTTTTTTCGGACAACCCCTGCTTTATGTATTTCTCCATTCCTTTGCTTAATAATAGAACGGACTCGGGTTAAGGTATGGTATATATTGTTAGAAGGATGTGGTTGACTTTCGTAATTGCAGGAGTGTGATGGATCGTTCAGATCTATTGCAGATGGTTCGAGGGGGGCGATGGACTGCCTAACAGTTTACGGGATAGATTATACCGACATGTCTTTTTCCTACCATTATGGGAGTGTACGGTGTGGTGATCCGTGGAAGGATTAGGACTTGTCATTTGTGTTTTACTTATACACCTATTTTTACCGTTAGTTTTATTTTTATGAGGAGTACTGTATGAACGAGCAGACGAACGGAGTGCAGGTGGTGGAAGTTGCAATTTCATATTCTTCCTACAAAGTGCCTAAGCTCTATCGACGTGAATTCTCTGACTCTATCGCCTCCGGCTGTTAGACCTTTATTTCTCGCTTTGATATATATTGTATCTGGCGGATTTTCTTTTGAGAGACCTCTCGGCATTGTCTCTTGTATGTGAGTGCTCTGCAATTAAAAGAGAAAATGTAGCGGTCTAGAACATCGGATAAGATCTATTACGCTCCTCTTTTCCCTTTGCCCGTCCCTTCTAGCCTGCCAACAGCGGAGCATACCTAGGGGCAGTGGGAAGTACATTTGCCGTTCCTTTTCCTCGCGTTTCCGAGACTAAATTCAGAAAAAATTCGGATAAGCCCCGTTCCCTACAATTCTTGTATTTCTCTGTCCCTTCCCTCGATATAACCACCTTGGGTTAGGGTGTAGCAATAGCAATAGCAGAGTTTCGTTAGGGGATCTCTCAATCCTATCCAGTATTCCCAACAAGGCAGTCCGTCCGGCTTAAGTCAGAACGAAGATGGATGACTATTTGCCGTCCCATCCTGTCCTCCAGCCAAATTGCCTAACAAGTCTGAGTAGAGAACGTCAGGCCCTGCAGTCTCCCACCATTAAATTAACCCCTGTAATGTCTCAATTCAGCTATTTGATTCTTTGTGCCAGGATATGAGTTTTGAAACAAAACGCCAAGAATTAAGGCCACACAAAATAGTAAGCCCAATTCCCACTTCCTCCCTCACCTGAGTTTGAGCTGCTTGCCATTGCCAGAGTCAAGAGGCCACTCGGCGAACTACTCAGAATACTTGCCAGTGTAGTCTGACTGCAGTTGTTACCAAGGGACTCCTCCATATCGTCAATTGGGTCGAGGTCGGGAGTGTTGACTACCCCTGAAACTGTGCTAACATCAAAATCCCAAATGATTTCTTGTGATGCAGAATCCTCAAGTGAAATTGGCATACTGGATAGAAATGTGGAATCGAAATATGAAAAATATGTGGTAGTAAATTGCTGTATCAAGCGGATCTTGCGATTTGTATCTGATACTACCTTCTATGTTAAACAATGGTGACTTTACACCCATAATTTTATTTTCGGTAGCCGATAGCACCTTATCTTGTTTCTCCTCTTCATAATTCAATATTATCCATGAAGACCCCATGAAATGTTTGACTCCACCGTTATATATATACTAGGCACTGGCAAGTTAATATTAGACTCCTGTTATCATTATCCTCCATTTGAACCCACCTATACCCACTATTTCCAGTCTTTTATTACCCTCTCCAGTATTTATCGACAGTCCCCCGCTGCCCCCTACGATCTCCTGCGCTTCCCTGCAATCACCCACTATCCCCCACTATCCCCTGCTGCCATCTGTCATCCCTAGCGTTTCTTTATAGGCACTGCAGTTGGCCACAATCACCAGCCATCACTCACAGTCCCCCACTGTCCGCTGCTCTCCTGTGAAGTCCCCCGCAGTCCCCGGCTGTTGGCTGAAATTCCCACAACACACCCATAGTTTTCATGCACAACTTATATATTAGTCTCTCGGATTGCCGGGCCCATCGTCCTTGCTAACGACAGCCGTCTTTAGTTTTTACAGAAGAGGACCTGGAATCTTTTGTTGTCTAGTCTCGTCTAGGGCTCATGGCAGTCCGTCCCTGGACCGTTAGGAACACTGATCTTGTCTTTTCTATGCACAATACAGCTAGAAGGCCAATATCACAATCTATAAGATCCGGTCAGATACATTGCGCTCCTGTCTTCCTTCTACCTATCCCCTCCCACCTACCCACAACGGAACCTATGCTGAACGCCGGCCGGAATGGGGAGAAGGAAGTAAAAATTAAAGGCAAAAAAAAGAGCCAACAGATATCCGTGACTCGGTAGGAAATTCAAAAGAAAGCTTCCAGCGAGATGCTCACTTCTTTAGATGGGGTGCTATCGGACTGCGGTGTAAGACCCACACTATATGAACTGTACCTAGCTGCAGACGAATAAAACTAGGTAATGCGGTATTAGACCGGGAAAGATTGGGGTGCAAGATACAGCATTTTGGCAGAGTTTCTTTTGGGGAGTCTCGCAGTCTTGACTCTGATATGTACCATACGGTTAAAAGATAAATATAACAATCTAGACCATCTAAGCAGCCCTACTACCCTCCTTTCTACTTTCTGCCCTACCCTCCTCTGCTTACCACAGCGAATGGTGCCTGGGAAGCTGGGCCTAGTAGGGAGAAGAAAGGAAAAACTAGAAGAGCGAAAGCGGAATCAACAAATGCCTCTGACGTGGCAAAAAGCTTTGAAGAGAGTTTCCGGAGAGATGCTCACATTTTCCGGAGGTGCAGGGCCACTAGGCACAATCACAAGACCAACTACAAATAGAGCAAGCTATCTCCAACTCCCTTGAGATCTCAAGAAGAATTCCCTCGTTTGTAGTACCATAAAATCCGGCAGCTGTAGCAGACCTGCACAAAATGAATACCCCTCTTCCATCGCTCGGCAGAGATAACTGTCTAAAAGACGTTAGCCCCGATAGCCAGACAATAATAACAAAACACCGCTCTCTTTGGCTACCATGCGCAAGCAAGAGGGAATAGTCAGGCTACTCAGGGTTCTAAAAGCTGCGGCCCCCAGCGTGGTATAAGAGTCTCAAGATATAGCCTGTTTAGGTTTCTTCTAACCTAGCCATCACCCCTTCACAGCAATAGCAAGCTCTTTGCCGCTCTTACTATCCTCCCCTCTAATTCTTCTCGGGCAATCAAATTCTCTTGTGCACATCGCTACTTGCTAATGCCGGCAATGCCGAATGAATAGGCAGAGTTTATGCCATCAAATCCGGAATATAATAATACGGAGGATATATTTTTCTTATTCTTTCCAATTCAGAACACCGTTTTTTAAACTCGAAATTATTGGGGGTATAATAAGTTTAATCCATCCAATCATAAACACTCACTCGGCAGCCCCCCAAGGAGTTTATTAAATATTGTCTCTACTTCCAGATATGGTTGCACTAGAATGAAATATTCCTCAAGCCTCGACGCTTTCGGTCTTAGCCTCCAATATACAGTGATTTAGCTTTCCGCTTTCTAGCCTGCGACCTCCCCCACGCATTAGGGTCATTGGTTAATGGACACGCTTGGTTAGCCGGGCTCCGCGCTGGTAGCAAAAGGCATATAGTGAGCCGGCTGGTCTATCACTATCTCCTTCGGTTCTGGCTTGGCCTTGTTCTGCTTCTGCTACATTCACCACTATTGCGTATCAGACAAAATTCTTGCAGGGCGTTTTTTTTCGGCCCCGGGATATGTATTCTCACTCCAAGCACCCGCAATGTATAGATAGACCTTCCGGTAGGGTTAAAGGAAATACTTCCCGCGACACACACTCACATTCTGAGCAAGATATAAACCTTGCTCAATAGCTACTATTCCCTTGATCATATGCTTCCGGCATCCGTACTATCCTTGTAGAAAGTTGGTTGAATCAAAAAAACAACAGGCACATTTCTCTTCTACAGGTATTCGAGTTCCTACAGCAGTGACTCATAGCAAAAACCCGAATAGACGGACCACGTGCTAGGTAATACGAAATTTCCTTCTCCGGAAAAGGAGCGAAAAACACACCAGAAATCTGCCCCCCAAAACTAACAAAAAAGAAACACACCAGACCTTACTAAAAGAAAAAACTCTAACGTCCTAGCTCGAGGTCGACTTACCGTAGAAACTCCGATAATCGGCCCATGTGCCATGTGGTCGAAAATTCCCTACTCTAGGAGAGTTGTGAGAAATACAGCAAAAGTGGGCTGCTCACCCCTTTAAAAGGCACAAAAGAACCAAAAAAGTCCCCACGCCTTGCCGGAGGAGGCAACTCCAAAGACGTACCGGTAGCATATGGTGTTGGAATTCGTTCCATGCAGGATGCTCGGGCTATTGTTTCATTATTCGGATAGGCTTCTGATGAGCTTCGGGGATGCGCTTGGAATCGATACATCCGCCAGAAGGAAAATAAAAGAGCCCGATGCATGAAGGCTATGATTGGTGAGAGTCTTTATTATATTTACATTTCCTTTATTAGCATGGGAGTACAGAGTTCGCAAGAGAAGGGAGATATGCCTTGAGGAGAATAGATCTGCGTGGTGATCAATGGAAGGACAGGAGGATGATTTCGTTTATGATTTATATTACATCCACTCCCCTCTACCCTTTGGATAGAGACAAACAAGCGAACTTCCCCACTTATCTCAAAGTCGTGCGCCGTACTAATCGGAGCCCTGTTTCTATACTTTAGTTCTCGCCGTCTAAAAAACATGGGCTGATTATTGGAGTTTCTACGGTATTTGCGAGTAGTGTTAGGTGATTATTAGGGGGTTTTTACTATGATAGTTGTGCTCGAGTGATTTGAACTGTCCTTATCACTACAGCAACGACACTCATCTTTTCGGATGCGCAATAACGCTCAGCGGCTCCAGTTTGCCTAGTCTTAGGAAGAATTCTTGAGACAGTTGTGAAAGGGTTGTTTTATATACTTGGTTGTTCACCAAAAATTGGTGTAGTTTGCGCTAACACTAAGGGCTTATTTACTTAACTGTCTAGCTCTAAAATTTGGGCGATAAAACTAGACGGTGGCCTATCCATCGGCGTCATTTTCCGATGGAAAGTACAAAAGTGCTTGCCTAATTTTCTACTATTCTAAACTCTTGTTACTGCTAGAGTAGATAGTCAAAACACTCGGGGGTGCGTTTGGAAAACCCACCAGACCCTACCGGTAGACTGTACTGTACGCCGCTGGAGGTAAGCACCATCTACTAGTAGCATGGCACGACATGTAGGGCGCGTAGTGCAGTAAGTTACATAAGAAAATCACATATGGCGGTCAATGCGGGCACGTTCGGGTCGCACAGTGGTAGACAGTAGAGTGAGAGAATTCACGTGGAGCTTAACTTAGGCACTATAGGAAATGTAACTTCCACCGCTTACGCTTCGTTCACGCCCTTGTTCTTATTTTTATTTTTTCCGACTGAAAGACTAAACTAACGAAAAAGACAGGTGTATAAGTAAACCATAAGTGTGATCTCCTCACGGATAACAACTATCTCTAGATTTCTCCACATGCCCTTGCTCCTCCGTACAAAGGAAAGACATGTCGGTATAATCTATTCTATAGACCGTAAACTGTTAAACAATCTAGGGCGCTCTCCGGAAACATTTGCAATGTACCTGAACGATCTGTTACACACCCGCAACTTCCAAAGTCAACCACATCCTTCCAACAATGACGGTTTTTCCGACAATACAAAAAAGGAAAATAAGCAGCACAAATTCATATCCCACCACTAAATCATCTCAAAATCAATTTCTAAAAAGCCAGCCCACAGCACTCTTTAGTCAAAATGACCCCCCCTTTCCCGCCACAACTCCAATCAGACCCTCAACAACTCCTCCCTCCAGGCATATGCAGCGAGAACAGTCGCTGCTGGCCCAAAAATCACCGAAGCCGCGGCTATATACCCTAGCAGCTCCAACCATCCAGCAGTGATCTTCCGGAACCTCTTCATGTCATTGAGCAGTATCAAAACCCAAGCTAGCCCGGCGGCGAATGCAATGAGGTACTCAGAACGGACAATGTCTAGTCCCGTCTCGACGAGTGAGTTGTCAGCCGGAGGAACTCCCGGGACCAGATGGGCCACGATGGAGAGAAAGGAGTCGCCGGCCGTGATGGTGGTGTAGGGTGCATAGAGGTGGGCTGATGCGGAGACTCCAAAGCTTAAGAGGTATGCGCCTCTAATGTAGGGTAGGTCTGCATTCTTTGTAGTTAAGGCGGGGGTAGTGAAGAATGATTTTAATATCTGGTGCACGATTGCTGTGTATATAGGGAATGGTAGCCAAAGTGCTATGGATGCCCTCAAACTTTGCTCCCGGAATAACGTGATTAAGGTCGGGATGAGGAAGGAAATTATGAGGGTAGGAATGAGAGACTTTGCGTATGCCATGGGGATACTAATGAAGTTCTTTTCATAGTACTTGGCAGGAGTGATCTGGTATGCGTGGAAGAAGAAGTAAACTGGGAGCACCATGGATATCGGGAATATCTGGTACAGAAAACCCCAGAACGCGGGGCTATTGTAAAGTTAGAATCCATAATTAAATTTTAGAAGAGGAAACGGTGTATCTCACATCTTCGACAAGGTGAAGAAATTTCCACGCCTTAGACTTTCCACAATCATGATCGTAAGGATCGGGAAAAGGCCAAGCGCGGTCTGCGCAGCAACAATCTTAAGCCTATAATCCGATTGCTTATCAGAGCCATCAGTTAGAGAATCCCAAAGACTAGAAAAGCAACTAGTAAAAATCTTTGCCAATCCGAATCTACCACTGGAATAGATTCCGAAACTAGGTATTCCAGTCTCCGCAGCTGCCCGACTAATTTTCTCGTTCACTTCCGCCGGTACTAATGCCGAACTCCGCACACCCAGATAACATCCCAATAGCGCGAACGCGGGTAAAGTGTATGCAATCCCGGTAATCAGTTTAGCTCTCTTATTCGGATACCGAGGACTGTAAACCATCGGAATGGCACCCTTATCGGAGTCGGGTAGGAAATCTAGTCTTTCAGCGCGGGTTGGAGTGTCGCCGTACAATTCCCATATGTAGTCCTCGCCAATGAAGTACTTGATGAAGTACTTGGTGGTGAGTTCCATCGTTTTGGTTGCCCATGCCTGCACGCGTGTTGATTCTGCTGTGATCTTGTCGATGAACTCGATGGCAGATTTACGCTGGGCTTGCACGTCTTGAAAGACTTTGTCGATCATTTCTGTACTCAGGCCTTCTGGGTGAGCTTTTAGAGCATGGTACAAACCATTTGTTAAAGCTGTGGCGCT